>OZ024858.1:787500-790000 GCA_964017155.1 Oasisia sp. SBJ-2009
CACACGCACACGCACACGCACACGCACACGCACACGCACACGCACACGCACACGCACACGCACACGCACACGCACACGCACACGCACACGCACACGCACACGCACACGCACACGCACACGCACACGCACACGCACACGCACACGCACACGCACACGCACACGCACACGCACACGCACACGCACACGCACACGCACACGCACACGCACACGCACACGCACACGCACACACAAACACAAACACGCACGCACACGCACACGCACACGCACACGCACACGCACACGCACACGCACACGCACACACAAACACGCACGCACACGCACACGCACACGCACACGCACACGCACACGCACACGCACACGCACACGCACACGCACACACACACACACACACACACACACACACACGCTTAATTTTAAATGTGAAATCTCCGGCGACAGTCGACATATAACCTCGATAAACTACTTCTGCTACCCGCCAGCGAACAAGCAAGAAGACCCACGTGACCCAGCGTCAGCGTCCTATGTCGCCTAACAGTCATATTATTGTCGTGTCGATTTACGACCATGCAGCAACTTTCGAGGTTTATTTTTCCACGCAGCTATAAACTGTGATTGAGTAGAGCCGGTCCGTTGGTTGCAGGAGGTGAACGCCCGAGACGATTACGGACAGACGGCCCTGCACCGCGCCGCCATGAACGGCAGCCTGGCGTGCGTGAGTCTGCTCGTCGCTAAGGGTTGTCACGTCAACACCGGCGACGTAACAGGTAAAACTCACCGCTCGGCGACGACGCCATGATACACGATACACACAGTGTGATGCATTGTTTGGCATTCAGGTGCAGTGACAGTGGCGAGTTCGACACCAACGGAAACAACCGCAGACGCAATAGACGCATAAACGGCAAAATTAAGTAGCAGAAATAAGAGAAAACATGGGATATCGTATTTGTATAACGCGCAACGATTGCAGCAAAAGGATTACTCATCAGTCCTCGCAGAACGGTTTATTCCAAGATCAAGTCGATTTGTGTGGATGGCTACCTACCGTACAGCAATTACTATGCAATAGTTATTATTTATACTATATTCACCTCAGTGTTTACAGAACCATACTGCAAATAATGGGCAACTGTTTGTTTTACATTATAGTCTATCCGTCTAATTTGGTCAGATACATATTTACACAGCTGAGTGAACTCTGGCAATACGGAGTAAACGAAATTGCGTTAGCGCCGGAAACGCAGCATGAGAATTCGAACTTTCATTCTCTAGGCAGACCTAGGCGGCTTAATATCGGCTAAATGCTGGCACAACAAGCCACATAAGCAGAATGATCCTCATTCTCACAGGCACAATGTTAACTGTTGACACGGATAAAGGTGATCCGTTTAACACGTACACCATGTAGTGTTGTCGCCGTAACACTTTATTCAGGCCACAGGAAGGTTGGCATCACCTGTCGCATTTATATTTGACCTACGTGTCAATTAGAGAACCGACAGTAGTGGGTGGGTAATGAGACGGAAATAAGAGAATGGTTGCTCTAAATTGATAGGAGAGAGACGGAAGAGAGAGAGAGAGGGAGAGAGAGAGAGAGAGAGAGAGAGGGGAGAAGGGAGATGATATGGCGGAAGGAAGAGGATAAAAAAGGGATATATTATATATATATATATATATATATATATATATAGAGAGAGAGAGAGAGAGAGAGAGAGAGAGAGAGAGAAAGAGAGAGAGAGAGGGAGAAAGAGAGAGAGGGAGAAAGAGAGAGAGAGAGAGGGAGTGAGGGAGGGAGAGAGAGAGAGAGATGGGGGAGGGACGGAGGGAGAGAGGGAGGGAGAGAGAAATATGGAAGAGGATCCGATGAAGGATGAGATGGAAAGATAAGGTGTGTGTGTGTGTGTGTGTGTGTGTGTGTGTGTGTGTGCGTGCGTGCGTGCGTGTGTGTGTGTGTTTGTGTGTGTGTTTGTGTGTGTATGTGCGTATGTGTGTGTGTTTGTGTGTGTATGTGCGTGTGTGTGTGCATGCGTGCGTCTGTTAGAACACAAAATATAACGGAATATTCTTAGTGTATATATATACGTCATGCTTATCTAAGGCAACGTAGCTGACGGAATAATTTATTCTAGTATCACAAAAAGAGTAAATGCGCAACATACAAGTAAGAGAATCTGGTTTGGTACCATTACGTTTGTGTGCAGGTACATTATATGCGCGCTAATTCTTATCTCCAGTATTGACACGTCAGCATTATAGCATTCTAATTTCAGACCTCTCGTGTAGTTCTTCCATATTCTGCAAGTACAACTCTTGCTGTCCTGGTTATGACGTCGTAACGTCGACCATGTCGCCAGTGAGACTGCACCACGCGGTCGTTACACGTATATCTCGAGCAGTGTATGCACACTGGCTATTACAGGCTCAAGCACTAGAAGGTGTTCTCGTCGTTGTCTCGTCTGTTCTCGCGAGACGGCTATCAACGTTTACCTGTTAGCCTATC
>OZ024858.1:795000-827500 GCA_964017155.1 Oasisia sp. SBJ-2009
TTTCAAATTTTCACATTACACGTAAAGTTGAGAAAATACAGTGGCATTGAATCATAGTCCACGTTTATTGCTCCTTGAGAGTCAAAGCAAACAACAGCATGATTTTGTAACGGGGAAAGTCAAAGTTTGCAACCCAGCTTATCTGAAGCCTTCTAGATAAAACAGCATAGTCTCGTAAAGCGCAATGTCAAACTAAAAACTCAGTTTGTCGGCTGTGCGAGCATGGCTTTGTATGGACTAACGCATACGGGCAAAGTTCTATATTATAGATTATACATCATTTGTCATCTTGGTTATTTTAGTCTATGAGCAATGATCAATTAAGCTGTATTTCTTTAACGGATACACAACATGGAAAATGTGACGTCAGCACGATATACCCTATTACACATTGACGAAGCGATGAATGATATAATAAGTTTGATAATATTAAATAATTATATAATAATCATTGTATACTATCTCACATCAAAGTTTCCTATAATATTTGTGGTAAGCAACTGAAGTATCTACATATGTATCTAAGTAGACTACATAATATTATAAGCACCGATGCACGAAATACGTCTGCACAGCGGGTGGGGCATGACCGCACAGGCCTGTGCGAACATGCCCCAAACATCCAACACGTGAAAAATTATGAATTGCGCGAAAATGCTACTTATGAAAGTATCTTTTATTTCACACATCATAAAACATTAAAATGCAATTTGGAATTATGAAAGAAAATGTATATGCACGTCTAACAGTTAAAGTAATACACATAACACCATATGAGTAAAATTACATCAGTGTTTACGAAAATAACATGTTATGTCATAACTTTTTACTTATTCACTTCTATCAAAAAGTATATGCAAGTGGTTGATTTGGGGGTTAGACGATGCCGCTTAGCATGATTCCACTAACCAGATGTTACGCGGTGCGCAAATAATAGGGTGTGCGGACATGCCTCAGTGTGCGGATATGCCCCTACTTCCCCTATATATATATATATATATATATATATATATATATATATATATATATATATATATATATATATATATATATATGCATGCCATTTTTTATATAATAACAAAATACGCAAACTAGACTATAATTGGATTATCGATTACACGTTGTCGGTTATCATATAAATGTAATCACGTTCAAGCGGAATCGTTCAGGAGTCCAGTTAGTTATTTGCGTTTATTATTAATTATTATTGGCTTTTGTGTGCGATGGTCTGTGCGACTAAAGTGGCGCCACACGTCGGACACTGAGTGAGTGGATCAAGATGGAGGGAAATGGCGCCTGTTTCAAACAGGTATGTGACAAAACGTGAACACGATGTTGCACACCTAGATTAAGATTTTGTTTATATATGCTCGCCGACATACTACCATACAGAAGACTATCCATGTATGTAGTATGTCTAAGAAACACTTTATGTCACGTTAAACTGTAGCCGCCATATTATCGCTCGGGTGCCAGTTCCTTGTTTCCCAGTTCCTTGTTACTCGCACGTTTCTATTACGTTATTAGGGTGTATATGTTGTGGTTACAATGTTATGACCTTATGAGATGTCATATAACTAGTCAGGTTTTTTCAGAACGTTTCTGCTAGGCCGACTGTTCTATCCTAGGCTGGCACTAGCCACTACCACTGTGACTGTGAGTGTGGCACCCAGCAACAGCGTAGCCGTAGGCCGTAGCCCACGGCTCAAGGGCAAGGCGTCAAGCTAACCTTATGTTATGGCATGCTTAGGGCTAGGCTTACTTCCGCTTAGGCTAAGCTTGAATGTAGGCCCACGTTTTGTTTTAAAACCCATGCTGTCAGAGGACTGACATTAACATGATTCGCAGGGAAACACAGTCCCCAATGTTAAGAGCCAGGTTTATACACCAAAATATACCAACCCCGGGCCCCACCCCATCCAGCCTCCAGGCATTGGTGCCAAGCGATATGCAAACCACTACATTACTTGCTCCTCTGTGCACAGAATTTCGAGTTCTCTGCACTTTTCTATACGACTGGATGTTGTCATTCTGTGTTTTAGTTAGGACAAGTCAGGTTGCTATGCTTACAAAAAATATTTTAAGATATGGTGGAAAAAAATTGAATCGGAATCAAACAAGTTACATGGTAGTTGGAATCGCTGTAGGGTGGGTGGAATCAAAATAAAAAACGTATGTTGAAATTTTTATTTATTTCATTGAATCAACCACAGGTCTAATCTGTATTAATAATTTCTAGTTTGGTTGGAATAATTCTTATTATCGTGATGTTGCAGGAAACTGCAGCAAAACTGATGCAGCTACATTTCAAAGATGACAAAGTCAAAAGTAAGTAACACAAATACACTATGTTCAATGTAAATATCCACATTGTTTTTCTGATGTGAAAATACTTCCTATATAGTAACACAAGTGATATTAATTTAGGAAGATTTGCCAGATTTTTTTTTATTATTGTACACAATACTACTGGTAATGGATTTCTACTACCTGGTAACTGAGAGAGCACTGGCAACTTATTCACTAAAGGTCACCAAATGTTGCAAAGGTGTTATAATATATGTTCTTTATCAGAAGTATAGAATTTATACCATGTCAGCCTTACCAACCTTGTGTTGCCAAAATACCTCTTTACGAAGTCTGGTTTTAGGGCAGCATGCTATACTGGCAATACTGCAAGAACTTTTAATGTTTACTATATTGAGTAGACTCATGATCTGTTTGTTTACTAAGTTTGTAATTGATTTTTGTGTGTAGTTGTCATTGTGTGTTTTCAGTAAGTGCTGACACAGCCAAACTGACTGCGGAGCTGTTACGAGTGTTTACAGCAGGTGAGTCGCCCAGCCAGTTCTTGTAGCTTGGGCTCACATCATTTTACATAGTTTACAGTACACAATATATTTGACACAGTTCACATTGTTTCCATCGTTCTGAATAGAAAGTCACCAGATGAAACACTGTTTATGATACAGATAGTTACTTTTGCTTTTGTAATGTAAATTATTATTTATTAGCAAGTTTATAGATTAATCAGGGATTGCCCTGGAAAAAGAAATACATGTGCCCTTTAGGAACACCAGAGGATAACTAAGTGCCTTTTTGAAATTTGATGTGCCCCAAACCCGTTGATTAAAATTATATTCTTATATATATATATATATATATATATATATCCTCAGCACATTTCTGGTCAAGCAAGATAGGGCTTAATTTTTGTCAGATAAACATGCTATTTTAGTGTTAATTATTCGGGCAAACGCTATAGGAAAGAGTGCAGCTTTTCTAATGTGGGTGAAGGATTCGTGCCAGGCCGCATGCTGAGGGTATCCCTGGATTAACATAACTTATTCTAGACAATTTGGGTTGCAGGGAATGTGGATATTAATGTATAAAGGTGATATGTGGATTATCTACCAATTATTAAAATGTGATCCAATTTGTCATATACATGTACAGTGTGTATAGAAACATGAGAACAGTTTAGGTCATCTGTTCAACAAGACATATAAATTGTGTAACTTTGGAACTAACAAAGATTGGTTTGTCTGTGATGCAAGACACCAATCAGTTGACAGTGTTTCATGATGACTTGTATGTTTTCTTACAGAAGGGGCGGCCAGAGCAGCCAAAGTGGCCCAGGTACAGACAGATTTGAAATATTACCACATAGGCATGTAGTATAGTTTTATATTACTGAATGGCGTTCATGGTAGTTAAATTTATTCAACCAATTTCTTTTTAATATATCCAAGATGCTACTATTGCAAGTTGTCCATTTGCCTATCAGTGCCATACAAATATCCTCACTACATGTGACATCTAATAATATCATCGTAGATGTGTGAGAGACTTTTCTTAATTGACTATTATTTTGGTCTTTTATATCCACATGGCTGCCTTACCGTTCAATCTTGCAGTTTATCTTGCTGTCTGTTATCTTCCTATCTAGTATCTAGGCAAGATGAAAGCAAAAAAGAAGCTATCTGGATGCGAAACACCAATCTTATCAGTCAATAATCTTCCAGGTAGATAGTCATGTACTTGTATAACTGTAGACCTTGTAACATGGCATAGGACATATAATAGCAATGATCATTAAAATATTCACAAACTTTTCTATGAGTATGTTGATGCAAACACAAATACAATTCACATGTCACCAACTGTTTTTATAACTGGTGCATTGCACAATGGAAATGTGGATGATGCCTTATTTTGTATAGTCTCCCGCACGGGTTACTTGAATATATACTATGTTTATCTCCAATTTGTGTTGTTTTTTGTCACAGGATGAAGGTTCTTCAGTTGTGATGATTGAGCACTTTGAGAAAATTCTCCCACAGTTGGTAAGAAATATTTTAAAATAGTACATTGTGGTTTGTGTGATCCAAATTGCTTCCATAGCCAATGGCTGGCAGCTTCATCAGAGCTGATGTACTTGCCAGTTGCCTGGTTTTGATATCCGCATAATTGTGAATTAATACATGTTCCAGTTCGACTTGATAGATGTGTCACTGTGATGATTAATTTTTCGTCACGATATATGACAATGACCAACTCCTCACAACATGTAAATACTACAATAATTAGGAGACTATGAACTGCCATGACCAATATTTATCATACGTCATGTGTTTAATGTTAAATATGACAAATACTGGCGATTCCAGCATTTCCAGTTACAATACACTCTGTGCATTCCATTGTGTTTAAATTCATTTCTTGTTTTAGTTATGGTTAGTCATGGAGTGTTTATGTTTTGTTGCAGCTGCTGGATTGTTGACGTGGAGGGTGTGTCTCTACACAGATGGGTGTTCATGGAAGACATTCACACACTTTGGGGCAGAGGCAACAGTTCAACGTACAAATACCCTCCAACAAGACGAACTCTGCTATACTTGAGACATGAAGGCATGCATATTGCTATTTGAAACCAAGGGAGATGGATAGATATAAGATATGGGCTAATTAATATTCTTAGTTTGAACTAGAAAACCATCAGTTTTCATATTTTATATTCACATTGATGTACAGTCATAATTTGTTTTATCCAAAATGTTATGCTATTAGTGACATGCCATTGTACATAAATAAACTGTAATGTATCAAAATAGTATTTGTAGTCATTCAGAAGGACATTCTAGGAATGTAAAACGTACCAACACAACACAAACTCTACCAAGTGGGTGGTGTGTGTCCCAAAGATAAACATGATCACTCACTGTGTCAGTTCAACATATGCGATATTATGCAGCCTTTCCAACTGCATTTAATAAAGGCACACTCACACACACTACAAATAGCTCCCCCCACACACATACGTAAGCTCGGCTATAGCAGAAACAGGCAGAATTGGCAGCAAGTTCGTAGAATTGTTCTTTCATGTCATAGACCTGGTTCCTACATTCAAGGTAGCAAATTGGCCAAAATACGACTAATTCAACAAACTATTGGGCCTGCGTAGTAAGACCATTCTCAATATGGGTAACGCAATAACATTTCTACGCGCCATACACTGTACCGGTACGAATTGGGTAATACCTTCCGTCTTTTCTGCGAGTCATCCTTCGACTAGGATACTGTGTTTGTCTGTGTAACAATATTGCACTACTGTACGATCTATACTGCAAATTGTAAAGTGGCGGCGCCTAGCGATTCGTACACACAGTTTTCTTCGACTATCATGTCGTTGCCCATGGTCTCACCAGGACATAGCTCGTCTTGCTGTTCCGGTTCCGCCCCGTCCACTGGTGTCGACTCTGCACCGTGTTCCATCTTCGGTGAGACAACAGAGGTTTCGTCGACGCTTGCTGCATCAGCAACGTCCCCATTCGCGGTTTGCAAGTCTTCTATATGAATGGACTCGTACTGAGGATATTGCTGCTTGTTCCTTTGCCGTCTTGTCAGGTCTGCCGCCGTGTCTTCGCCGAGGCATGCCGTGGACTGCTGTTGGTTGGTGCTCGTAGCAGCTTGAGGTGGCGCCACGTAAGACGTGTGCTCACACGAGCCTATGACGTCTCCACCCCCGGTGTGGAAGTCTTCTATGTGAATTGACTCGTACCGACGATCTTGCTGCTTGTTGTTTTGTGTTCTTGTTACATCTGCCACGCCACTGTTGTTGTCCGTGTCGTCTTCATAGGCGTTTTCCTTCAGGTAGTCGCCATCGGGTTTGACGTGACACTTGTCAACCACGCCAGTGTTACGTCGCTTTGACATCGCCCTACAAAAGTAATATTATTACAACAGCTACATGTGATTCTTATTACACACACACACACACACACACACACACACACACACACACACACACACACACACACACACACACACACACACACACACACACACACACACACACACACACACACACACACTCACTCACACACACACACACACACACACACACACACACACACACACACACCTGGATGTTGTATTTAAGTACCAATAGTTCGTTATTTGAGACACAACACTGTGCACTGGTCTACAGAACATAATAATAGATTTTCATCTCCAAATTGCAAGTAGCTACTTAGCTACTTGGGTTGGACATACTATACCTTCTGTGAACAAATATAGCCGCCGCCACCATTACGACAACGACGACAACAGATCCTGCAGCAACTCCGATGTACACGCCTGTAATAAGATAAATAAGCGTGACTAGTACACACGCGCGCGCGCGCGCACACACACACACGCACACACACACACACACACACACACACACACATACGATGTTTAACATCATTATAGTTTCATTATGTCGGTTTTAGCCGGGGCCGATTTGTGTTATAGTTATTATGTTTTGATAGGCAAATGCAGCACTGCGAACTTTTAATCGTATACGCATTCAATTTTTGGTGTATTCAGGTGTAGCAAACTCGACAGCATCCGAAACTCCAAACTGTGTCTCAATAGCGCCATAACTGATATTTCTTATTGCAAATAACGTCTGTCTTTTGAAACTTACAGTTCACCGACCGGGGAAGGTGGGGGGTGGCGTGACTTCACCGGTAATATATATCCTTTTTTTCTGTTCCACCACTCCCTCCAAAGACTATCTAGAAGATGTTTGACAACATCACGCAAGAGCGGAATCACTTCTTAGCAATCATGACGGTTTTGTCCCGTATGCATTCCTATGTTCTCATATTAACGAGCATAGAAAAAGTTTAGTAAAAGCAACAGCAACCGTCTTGTTAAAACGTTGCCGACTATTTTATTGCAGCAGTTTTGTCGCCTGTTGTGTATACACACCCGATTTCTTGCTCTTGTTTTCCATGGGTGGAAAAACCGTTTCTTCGTTGGGCGAGTGCGTAGGTTTCGTAGACGAGGAGGTATGTTCCTGCGGGTCTGTTGTGTCGTTCGGCTTGTAGCTCTGGGTTGTCTCAACCGCTGACGTTTCCGTGGATAATTCTGAAATAACCATTGGTGCAGAACTATGTCAGACTGCGGTGATATAGTGCAACTTTATGGTGTCTGTAGGCATGTTTATTTGTTTGTTTGTTTGTATGTTTGTATGTTTGTATGTATGTATGTATGTATGTATGTTTGTTTGTTTGTTTGTTTGTTTGTTTGTTTGTTTGTTTGTTTGTTTGTTTGTAGGCACATAGTTCCGTCAGTCTTGCATATGTGTGACTGATTTGTTTTATGTGATCTAACGGGTTTATTAGGATGGTTCCTAAATTTAGATTCTTTTCGAAATGAGTGCAGGGCGGTGGGAATCTCTGAATTCACAATTCCAGAAGAGTTTCAACGCAGGCGACTGCCTTTTTCCTGGCAATGCCAGGTAACTGGGATAGTATACCATTTAACACTACTATCAGTGGTTGATTACTCACCTTTCTTACATATGAACCTGTGTTGATGGTGACAGTACGTGTCATTCCAGATTCCTGTCCCTTTGGGGATCACAGCGCAGGGAGCACTTTTTGGCCGTGAGTCGGTCCAGTATTTGAAGTCATACGTCGTCCCGTCCGCCCAGTGCCAGTCTCGCCGTACGAAGGAGAGGAGATCCCGTTTGCTCGTGTTTCTCCGCAGTCCTATCCAGTGGTCGTAGCTCTCCACCGCCTTTCTGTTATTTACAACTACATTGTGACATATTAAGTTAGCTAGTGTACTTTGTAGACAATACACCAAGGTATATTGGCGTTTTTATTCGCGACCATCATTCCTAAGTAGTATATCCAGTAGGATAAAATCTTATCTGACATTACAACTGGTACTTCTGATTTTAAACTGGCGCAGGAGATTTTCGCAAAATATGTATGTCGGCAATTTAAGGGGATTTTTTTTGCCATCGGAAAATATGGACATCATATTCTACACTGATCTCCCGTGATATCTTAAAATCTTTGTTAGTGCAAACAACTTTAGCAAAGGACATACATTTCGCAGTGTTATTCTTAAATCCCCGTAATCTTTCTGATATGGTATACTTCATAGTATTTCAACATTGAAAACGTTACCGATGTTTCGACTTCAACATATTGCTAGCTAGGATAGTCAGAGAGCTTAGACTGGTAGCGATCAGTCGTAACTGATTACTACTTACGATGTGGTGAGAAATGCGTGTTCTGCCGGACTGTGTACACTGACGAGGTGGGACGACATGTTGTTGCAGGCGAGTTCCGCATCTTCAAACGACTTAGATGTCGACGAAAAGTGATAGCAGTAGTTGGTCCAGTTTGTCCATCCGTCTGGACACAGGCCGACATCGACACCTGTAAACAGTTATGCGTTTTCATAGTTCCGAAAAGTGTACTTCGCTGTCTGGAAAGACCGATGCACCATTCTGAATTACCAATATTGTACAGGTGTACGTACAAAACTATAAAACATTACCTATCACTCGGCAATGCATTGTGATCGTTAATGGGAAGACGAATTTTGGACCCTAGACAAGTATGTGGCTTTTATGAAAAGGAGAGAACAGCTCACCAATGATATCGAATAAAGGATTGGCAAGGATTCGGAAGCATCGCCGAGGAACCAATCAAACGTCTGAGAAGTATATCTAAAATGTGTTTAATATTTATTGTAATTTTAATTAAGCTTGCTAAGAATAGACGCAGATCGCTTTCACTAGTGTTACGTAGTTGAGGCGTATCGACGAGGGCGTCTTCGGGCACAAATAGTGATGACGTCATCAAGTTACGTTCATATTCTATCAATCGGACAAGGAGTTGGCGTATGACGTCAAATGGGTGAACGAATGTCTTTCAGCGAACGCGACGACTTCGACAGGTAGGCTTGTTCGATAGAAAGAGACTATCCAGACGTTCATGTTTACGAAACTGCAACTTCTTTGACTGTGAGTCGTGATAGTAGAAAGAACCTACAGGCGTTCCGATCTCGACTCCCTTCCCAATTCCGATCGCACCAAGTCATTTTGTTAGATTCTTGGACAATCGAAACAATCTTGTGGCGGGGTCGGGAAGGGTGTCGATACCTGGACATTTGCAAACATTCGCTATTATTCAAAAGGTATTGGTAGTTAACAAACACGTAATTTATATGCCATGGTGTAAAACCTCGTTCCTTTTTCAAGCATTTGATAACTCATGCCATCTCTTTATCCACAGATTGCGTGACTGGTTTGCAGATTCCTTGCAGGATTTACTTATTGACAATTGACCCTGTTGGGTTTAATCAATCCTTGCAAACAAAACAATTAACTGTCGCCGACAGTGCTTCTTTGTTTTCATATATCGGCGTAACATTTTATAAAAAAAGACCAAAACATATTGTAGGCGTAATGCTTGTTAACCTTGTTTCATGCATGATACATTGCGCATTGGTTATGTAATCTAAGGCGGAGTGCGCATTCTAAATATCGCATCTAGTACTTTGCTTTGAGGGATTTTCTGACTCACAGTGTTATACTACAAATAATAAAATTTCGAGGTCGGGGACACACGAATTATGCTCAAATGTCACTTCGATTAGAACCACAGAACACTGGGTAAGTTCCCTGGGCAAAGGCAGCCGCCTTCACACAACGGACAAAGTGGGATGTGTAGCAGGCTGGCCATGGCTCCGGCCAATCTTCTGCCTCCGAATGAAGCCAGAGGAACAAACTAGATAGACATGGGTGCTAGACATCAGTTACAGAAACGACGGAACGCTGTCAAGAACCTAGAATATCGCTGCAGTCACTGGAGGGGGCTTCTGAAGAGAATGCAAATACATCATGCGCAAACCGTTTGTAGTCATAGTGGATGCTACCATCCTCGCAAACCAGGGGTCGAAACTACCCCTGGGCGATCGTCCCCGTAAAGCTATGGAGCGGACGGAGTCGAACTATACAATTATAGCAGTTGCTTTCGCCAGTTGCTACTGCGTCAGCCGCGAGAACAGCGCAAATACCCGATTTGAAAACCGATACACGACTGGTGGGAATCCCACTGACGTCCTAAACACTGCATGCAGCACGAGCAGCGGGTGGCTGAAATTACCCAAAAATAACCTCTTGCCCGAGGCCGACCACAAAAGGGAAGTTTTTCTAAGGGATGTGCCACTGCGTAATCAACCGCAGCTCCCCTTGGCGCTCGAGGATGGATGACGTCATACCTAGATACGGGGAATAACGTGGCGTAGAACTATAGGCCTATACATGTAGTTTATAATGTTAATATACTAACACTTCACGATGCGTCTTTTTGCATCTGATATTTTCTAACGCAACGGGATTAAAATAGTTTCTTGTTATAACTGTTCTCGACCTTTGACCACTGGACCCTGGTAGACATTTGCGGATTACTTCAGAAAAACACAACATAACAATACCGTTATGTAGGCCTATTTATCTGCGATTTTTTTAATTGTATCACACCGGCATGCCTATATAGCCTGGATACAGTGACTTAGGCAGAGCAACAGCAACATAGACTGAAAGTTGATGAGAATAACTAGATTCGAACATTAACCCATTAGCACTCAACCAATTTTTAACGTGAAGCCTGTGCCTCCTCAAATATTTGTCCTAGATGTTTAAAAATATTGCTTGCGCCATTGCCTTTGCTCTAGCACCTTTATTATTCAATTATCGCAATTGCCTATTGTATGCATGCTGTAGATAATCAAAGTACCTACACAGTGGTGTCAAAAATGTTGTTGTAACTTTAAAATATGTTGACCATTTATTGATTGACACTGATATTTTGAAACATTTTGAAAAAAAATGCTCTGTTGTGGTGTAACTTTTTAATGCTTGGATTTTACTGCTACAAGTTGGGTTTATTTAAAAGAACATTAAATTATCTACACACTGGTAAATAAATTGTTACACATTTGAGCTGTATACGTGGCCAACTTCCTGGCTGGGTGACATTTTTAAATGGTCAAAAACAAATGTATTGCTGTTAAATTTCGAAAACGCGGTAACTATTTTTGAGAACGGAAGTATCCAAAATAGTCACACTTTAATGTTATATTTTTAGATAGGTGTCGCATTTATTGCATCTATTAATCACTAAATGCAACCACGTAAACCGAATTCAAACGCTATGCTGTATTCGCTGGCCGGCTATGGCCGACCTGGGGAGATTCGGGGTGACCGTCAATGCCCGACTTGAATGCTAATCGGTTAACATGAATGATGAGGCTAGAGAGAAAAGGATGAACGATCTGATTAACAACAGTGAAATTCAAAGCAGCGTAGCAGAAGTTTTTGGCGAGTAGCCGGATGAGATGGGATGGTCAAGTGAAAGGATGCAAGAAAATGGGCAATAAAAGCGGTAACACACAAACACAATGGACACAGAAGAAGGGGAAGGTCACAGCTGAGGTAGAAGGAATGTGTGAGGTGGGACGTAGACAAACAGGGAGCACGTCATGGAGAGGAGCGGCTGGGGACAGAGCACTGTGAAACCAACGTACTAATACTGATTCAGCCATATTCAAATTGACCCTCACCCCCGTACAACAGGGGACAGTGAGAACACATGCTCAATGAAAATTAATGAGACTTATCAACTACCCATTAATACCAACACACAGATTGCTCCTGTCCGGCAAGCACCAACTGGTGATTAACATGTGTGTCAGTTTAAAGACCAGGGCCTGTCACGTACCTGATGTCACTGTCTGCTTGACAAACAGTACCACGACCAGCAATAGGAGCATGTCGACACGAGACAGTGTATCTGTGTCTTCTCGGTGTGTTTCGGCCACAGACGAATCATTAGTATTATCTGTACAGTTCTACTTGTTGTGTATAATGTGTCATCAAAAGGATCACTGATACAGACGGCCACATGTTGGACTCATATACATCGAAATCCGGTTTCTCTATCACTAACATAACCGTAGTCTAGTTCAGGGGTCGTATCTATGTCTTGCTCGTTACTTCCGGTAAACCTTTTCCGTATGCAGGGTGATGGCACAGTTCCAAAGTATTGCCATGTTTTGCTATTACAGGCAGTAGGGATTTTTGTGAGTAATATATGCAGTATGTTGATGAAATAGAGAGTTCTAAATAAAACGAACTTTGTGGCTCATATCAATCAGACCATATTTGTTTATTCGGCATCGAATGCTGCAAAACCATTTCTATTATCGCACCCAATATACCCAAGATAAGTGTCACATTGCATACATAGGGCCTACTATGTAAGTGTCGAGCGCTTTCTAGTACAAACGCCTAATTAGGCTGCGGACAAATGACCATACAAAGTCGACGTCGATAACCCCGCTATCATGTTGACATCACCCCCTATTAGCCCGCCACGCGTCGTGCACAGTGTTTGCCCAAGGGCGGCAGTCGTCGCGCGCAATGCCCCTTCTTAATCGGCCGTCACGCTTCGCCTGGCAAACCCAAAGCGCCGGTCACAACTTTCGAATGTTCCCACGCTCTCTTACGAGGCAGTTCACCGTTGTGCACCAAAGACTTTTGCTTGTTTCTGGCACTGACGACGTTCCTCACCCATGCCCCCCATGCCATTTTGCGTTTAGGCAGTATTCACTATAAAATTATTTCCAATTCCGTCACGACATATTTATATAAATCGCCCCGAGTAAAAAATTGAAATGGTCGGATCAGTAACAGTCAGCATTCATATATAAATAAATATATATATATATATATATATATATATATATATATATATATATATATATATATATATATATATATATATATCCAGGGAGTGCTTACACGTCAAAGTAAAAACTAAGTTACGAATGTAAAAAATTCATTACAACACAATGCATAGGTCCTATGTATTACACACTATCAGCATATTAAAAGTACACATTGCGACAGTAACACAATGCACAACATTATGGAAACAATTGAGTAAAGGCGTGTTGAAAAAATTGTGAACGTTCGAGTTCTCCTAGGAATTCGTGCTTACGATGTAAAAGGCCTACAGGAACGCCGCATTAGCTACAGAGATCATGAGATCAGTTAGGACCACCCAACACTGCTGCGTCAAACATGACAGTGCATGTTGACCACTAGTCGATCGGCTTAGGGCGACACGGGGCAAGAAATGATAAGCTTCAAACTGTCTCGAGGTCAGCCGCAACATTGGCAACAATCCCAGCCCCACCACAACGTTGCGTGGGAATCGTTAACCCTTACTGAATCACACCATGGTATAGTTGATCCCGATAATTTTAATATAATAAGTCTCTCGCGTGACAAGTCCGCGCGTGACAAGTCCGCAGGCCGCAAAACATAGTCAAAAACCAAACACCATCTCAATTTCTTTGGAAAGCATTCAGCCACGCTACAATTAATGCACAAAGACAATTCGTACACAACTATTCACCATTGTCTATAGCCAGGCCCTCAATCATACAGCTGTGTGAACTGGAACAATCTGAAACGAACGGACTTGCCCGAGGTTCGACGATGATTAGAACCCGGGTTCTCTTAGTCGAGAGTACGAAGCTCTAGCCACTGTGCTCGACTCTAGTTGTAGCACAGTGGCACAGTGGATAGAGATTTGGACTCGATTAAGAGACCCCGGATTCGAATCCTCTGCTGCCGTGGCGAACCTTGGGCAATATTTTTACTGTACATTGCTCCAGTTCAGTCAGCTGTATAAGTGAGCACCTGCCTATAAATAGTGGCGGATATTTGTGTACGACGTCTTTGCGGATTAACTGCAGCGTGGCTGAAAGCTTCCCAGATAAGCCGTGATTGTGCTCAATTGAGCAGGTCAGCCAGGGAGTAAAGTGTAATGTGTTTTCAACAATCCTGAGGATTGCATACTGCGTTATATAAGAATGTACCTTCACCTGTATATACTACGATATCCATGGATGATTTAGCCCTAGGTCAATACGAAGAGTGATTATATCAAACACCAGTGATATAAGCTTAGGTTCTAATGATCGGGACACGTGACTAAGAATGCTGTTTTCGCGTTGAATACCAGAACGTCTTTCATATGATGAGATAAACTGCACGACCGCAATTACACGACTATATCTGAAGTCCGCCTACTTTAATGTGGCTTCTATAAGACAGATATGACAGATGCACGCGAAGATAAACCACTGGCTGGTGCAGCGTTTCCACAGTTAGGTCGTTCGGTATGCGTATGTTTTGTCTTCAAAGTATGTCTCCGAGTTGGGCAAATTTTCAGTTCTATCATCTGTGAAACGCACACGTCAATTGTTGATGTATGCAGTTTATTAAGTGTTGATCAATGGATATAGCTTCTTCTGTAACATACACATTTACAGAAATAAATGTATTAGTATCCTGGCTAGTTCAATGCGCTACATACTTCAAATACATGAAGAAGACATTCTTATATTCATATAATGTAATAAAAAATTACTATATAATTATACTATTTGTATATATTGGCCTATGCGCGCTTAGCACGCACTCACGCACGCACGCACACAAACACATTGTGCGATAACAGGAAAATGAACGTGTACACACATACACGCACACACGTACACACGCGCACACACATGTATACATACACACACACACACTTTGTGCTATAATAACAATATGCATTTTAACTGGCAATTATTTAAATATAATATGAATGCAATCAATGTCATGCATGTTAAAACGTGAAACAGGACTGATCGGACTTGTCGCTCTCTACGTCCACGAAAGCCACATCGTCGTCCTCAAAGTCTTCCAAATCATAGCCCTCCGTTTCGCATAGACCGTTTTCAAAGCCACTCCCTGTTTCGTCAATTGTAGCCATTTCGAAAACGTTCGTTCTCTTTCTATGTTTACCGGGCACAGAAAACAGCTCGTCTTGTTCAATGTTCTCTTCGTCAACTGGCGAGTGTTGCCGGTCCTCGTCTGCATTCAAAATGGCGCCCGGAGGTGGTGTCACGTCAAATGATTCCCACTCTGAGTTTGGGCCTGGTTTGAAAGTGCGCATGTCGTCGACGACATGTATAGATTCACAGGAGCCCGATGTTCTACTGGAGGCTTTCAGAATACCGTCGACTGAAGGGGAAACGACGTTCAACGCGTCACAGTTAGCGTAGGCGGCAGGGACACGGTACGGTTTGCCGAACTCGATGTCCGTCGATCTCTCCTTTGCCTCCATTCTGAAATCAAGTTTTGTTTGATAGCTTGAACATTGGCATTGGTGATTATATATATATATATATATATATATATATATATATATATATATATATATATATATATATATATATATATATATATATATATATATATATATATATATATATATATATATATATATATGCATATATATATATATATATATATATATATATATATATATATATATATATGCATATATATATATATATATATATATATATATATATATATATATATATATATATATATATATATATGTATATATATATATATAAATATATGCGAGTTCCCCACTGATTCAGTAAACTTCCTCTTCGCCCACTATTCACTATTCACACACTATTCAATATGACTACTTTACCTTCAGAGGTTATTTCTAAAAAAGGTGGTTTTAAAACGTAAATGCGTGGAACGTTTTTCACAAGTACTATTGTTTGGGTCATCAATAGGTGCTAAGTGTCAAAGCAAAGGGAATAGTTTGTTATCAGGTAAGTACAGCCAAGACAACGACAAGATAAACTACTTAGTAATGAGTAGACCCCGAACACACAAGGTATCTGGAAGAAGATATTGTACTGTTAATTGAGCACTATCAACGATGAGTAAATCCCTAAGAAGGTACATTTATAATTACATTTCGATGAAATGCGTTTAGGCGGGTTACAGTACAGTAGTACAATGTGTTGTTATGTTTTACGTACCTCTTGCATGCTATCATGCCGGCCAATATCACAGCAATGATGACAATAATACAACCAACGGTCACGCCGACGTGTAAGAGCACACTTGAAGAGTGTCCTGAAAATATTAGGTTATATATATATATATATATATATATATATATATATATATATATATATATATATATATATATATATATATATATATATATATATATATATATATATATATATATATATATATATATATATGGAGAGAGAAGAGAGGGGGAATTAGAGTGAGGAGGAGAGAGGGAGAGGGGAGAGGTACGGGGAGGGAGGGAGGGAGGGAGGAAGGGAAGGAGGGAGAGAGAGACGAGATTAGATGATGAGACAAGACGAGATTAGATATGTCCCTCTACTTATCCCACTTAAAACAGATTTCCAATTTTAAGACCCCCGTCTACTTTTATCAGTCTTTCTTCTATCAGTCAATTATTGCTTCTATCCAGTTAATCAATCTATTGTGCTAAAGTAGTAATTTAGAAATACATTTTTATGCATACTATTAGTAAGTTAGTTTGTGTGTGATAAAGAGCTGTAGGTTACTATACTACCAGTTCTGACCTGTGACATACACACATCACACATGTAATACTCGCCAATAGTGTAGCATGTGTTCACGTGCGTTTTATAGAACATTCTACAAACCTGATGACATTTCACTAGCTGTGGGCGAAGGCTCAGACGCGGCTGTGTATGGTCGAGTGTCCCCCTCGCCTGTTCTGTCGACGGTGTAGGTCGTATGGCTGTCCAGCGGCCATGTTGTACTGTCCGTCTCCGGCGAGTCTGGGCTGGTTTCACCAATCTCCATTGATACATTCCAACTTGGTTCGCCAGAGTCGGTGTGTGGAGACGGGTGGTTCTGGGTTGTGTGTTCACGGAGTGTTGTTGGTGCTGGCGTAGTGTTATGGATGGTATACCGTAAAGAAGGTTGTATTACATCAGTGGTGTGTTGTTGGTGCTGATCGACTGTTGCAGAATGTGATTGCGGAGATGCCGAAATTGTTGCAGCAGGTGTTACAGTTCTATTACGTGTGGATGCCGCAGTCGGTGTTGGTGTCGTTGCTGTGAATGTTGTTGTTGTGTTTATGTTAGGTGTTGTTGTGGTTGTTGTGTGCGTCACTGGTCTATGTGGCGTGACGGTTGTTGGTGTTACAGATGCTGTTGCTTGTGAAGCTGACTGGGATGTTGTTGTAAATGGTTTGTGTGTTGGTGGTGGTGTTTCTGTTGTAATTAGGTTTTGTGTTTTATCTTGACTGTATATCATCGTTGGCACTTGTGTTGTTGTTATTGACCCCGCTGATGGTGGTTTCGTAGATGCTGTCGTATACACTGGTGTCAGTGGTGCCGTGTGTATATATGTTGTTGTTGTTGTATCTGTTGATAGTGGCGTCTGTATCATTGTTGTTGTAGATGGTACGGTTGTTGTTGGCGTCAGTGTTTTTGTGGATGTTGTCAACGTTACGTTCATCAGTGATGTCGGTTTTGTCGAGTGTGTGGGTATCGTCGGCGCCAATGTCGTTGTCGTACGTGTCGTTGTTTTCTTGGATGGTAATGTCGTTGTTGTCGTCGGTTTAGGTGTTGTTGTTGATGCTGACGTTGATGTTGCGGTTGTCACAGTCGTCGATGTTGGTGTTTTTGTCGTAGATGTTGTGGTTGTCACTGGTGTCGGTATTGCTGTTGTGATAGTAGATGTCGTTGTTGTTAAGGGCGTCGATATTGGTGTTGTTGTAGAATACGTCGTTGTTGTCGATGGTATTGGTGTTGTTGTTGTTGTAGTATATGTCGTTGTTGTCTGTGGTGAAGGTATTGGTGTTGTTGTCGTATATGTCGTTGTTGTCAGTTGTGTTGGTACTGGTGTTGTTGTAGTAGACGTCGTTGTTGTCGATGTTGTTGGTATTGGTGTTGTTGTTGTTGTTGTTGTAGATGTCGTTGTTGTCTGTGGCGTTGGTATTGGCGTTGTTGAAGTTGATGTCGTTGTTGACAATGATGTCGGTTTATATGTTGTTAATGATGATGTTGATATCGTGGTTGTCCCAGTCGTCGGTGTTGGTGTTTCTGTCGTAGAAGTTGTTGTTGTCAATGGTGTCGGTTTACGTGTTTTTGTTATTGTTGTTGTGGTCGTCGTCGTAGAAGCCATGGTTGTCACTGTCGATGGTGTTTGTGTTGTGGCAGATGTCGTGGTTATCGCTGGTGTCAGTGTTGATACTGTTGTTGTCGTAGATATATTGGTTGTCTCTGGAATCGTTGTTGTTGTTAATGTAGTTGTCGTAGATGTTGTGGTTCTCTCTGGTGTCGGGGTTGTTGTGGTTGTTGTCATAGATGTTGACGTTGTGTCTGGCGCCGACGTTGTTGTTGACGCGGATGTCGTGGATGTCACTGGCGCAGTTGTAGGTGACGTTGGCACTACAAACCAGCAGCAGGAGTTCGACGTATCAGGTAACTCTTCAGATCCAAACAACAAGATCTATGGTAGGCATTTACGCGACGGGAGGAAAACACATTATACAGGTATGCTCGAGGAAACCTCAAATACACCGTATCAGGTGGGTTCATACACGCGCAACCACGTTTGCACTTATATATACACACGCACACACGCACACACCCACACGAACAGACATACACAAAGACACACAAACACATGCTCACACACACACACACACACACACACACACACACACACACACACACACACACACACACACACACACACACACACACACACACACACACGCTCACACACACACACACACACACACACACACACACACACACACACACACACACGCACACACACATAGGCGCGCGCGCACAACACACACACACGCACACACGCACACCCACATCCACACACACAAACCCCCCCCCACACACACACACGCATATACACACACACGCATACACACACACGCACGCATACATACACACACGCATACGCACACGCACACGCACACGCACACGCACACGCACACACACACGCACGCACGCACACACGCACACACGCACACACGCACACACGCACACACGCACACACGCACACACGCACACACGAACGCACGCACACACGCAGCCGCCGTTACAAAAGGAATTACTCACCTTTCTTGCAGATGAACCTGTGATGTTGGTAACAGTATCTGTCCTGCCAGATTCCTGTCCGTTTGGTGACCACAGCGCAGGGGGCACTGGTCTGTGGCCGTGAGCCGGTCCAGTCGTGGAAGTCATACGTCGTCCCGTCCGCCCAGTGCCAGTCTCGCCGTACGAAGGAGAGGAGACCCTGGATGGTCGTGTTCCTCCGCAGTCCTATCCAGTGGTCGTAGCTCTCCACTGCTCTCCTACAACACACAGCCAAGCTCCAATGTGTATCTTTGCATTGCATTTGCCGGAAATAAATGATCAATTCAAGAGGGTCGTCTGCTGAACACCCGTTAATGGTGAATGTATCTTTTCGACGTGTAATGTGAAGTGGTCTATAATTTTATATTCTGATTAAAACACACGACATAACTTATTGCTGTTATAGTTCACTCTTAAAATCACGTCATCGCCATGGCAACAATGTCGGAACTTAGCAAAACATGGTTTTGCCTTTGGAAATTAATAAGTTGGCGGGTCACCATTTATAAAAGACTATTTTGTAGTAAATGCACAGCTAATTCTGCAGAGGAAACCCAAACAAAGTAGAAATCGATTATCCAACATGTCTACAGTTCATGATTGAATGTTGTTTTACACAATTTAAAACCTCATTAAAAGGTGATCATAGATCAATGTTTAGCGACTTTATTCTACACATTGACAACTAGCTACGTTTTGTCGTAGATTACACCTAGTCGCACTCACGATCTCGTGAGGAATGTGTGTTCCGCCGGCGTGTGTATGCTGACGAGATGGGACGCCATCCCGTTGCAGGCGACTTCCGCTTCAGCCGACGACGTGAACGTAGAGGAGAAGTAGTAGCAGTGGTCGGCCCAGAGGCCCCAGCCGGCGGGACACAGGGCGGGGGCGGCGGCTGCAACGGACGGGGCTGTTGGTGTACAGCACACGGAAAGGTTTTTTGTTGAGTAAAGTCATAGTTTAGAAGATGCTGTAAGAGCGATGAGTCGAGGGAGAGAGAACGAGATGGAACGAGAGAATGAGAGAAAGAGCGAAGGAGATACGACACGAGACATGAGACACGAGAGAGAGAGGGGGGAGGGAGAGAGAATGAGAGAGAGAGAGAGGGAGAGAGATAATGAGAGAGAGAAAGAGAGAGAGAGACAGCGAGAGAGAGAGAGAGAGAGATATAGAGAGAGACAGTGGGGGGAGGGAGGGAGGGAGGGAGGGAGGGAGGGAGGGAGGGAGGGAGGGAGGGAGGGAGGGAGGGAGGGAGGGAGGGAGAGAGAGATTGAGAAAGAGCAAAGAGGGTGTAGAGTGGAAAGGATTCATAGAGCGAGGGAGAGGGGAGTAACCGTAACAGAAGAGAGTGATATAGGGTGTAGGAGAGCCAATGTAGTGAAATCGTAGGGGAAGGAAGGGCGACATCCGTGGCCGCTATTGTGACTTATGTGACCGTCCACCGACATAGCAGGTCATCATGTCCAGTTGCCAGGGATATCACACTTACCAGAACTCGTGCGTGGTACACTGCATAGATCATTCAAACGTACTGCGATAGAGTGGAATAAAACGTACAAACGCGTTGAAATGCGGTCAAGCTCGTCAGTGTTTACATTTTACATACGTCATGTGTGTGTTTGCAAACCTACATCCACGTGCTCATGCTTATTATAGGGTTTCCAAACACTATGTTCAAGCGTGTACACACACCTACCGTCTCCCACATTTGCACAATACTGTTTGTTCAACAAATTACTGTAATTTGTGTTGTGTAATACTACACAAGTGTTGAGTACTTTTGTATTACTGGACGGATTGCTGTTGCCAAACGGTGCCAAAGGCTATTTCACAAGGCTACTGCATGGTCACTTACCTGTTGTCTCTGCCCACTGGTCAAGCAGTACAGCGACGAAGCACGCTACTAGCAGCATGCTTATTGTCTAGAATTTATTCTCTCCCCATGTGGTGCGTCGTAAAATCGCCGAAATTGCATCCAAATTTAAACACTCATCGGCCAAACACCGTCCACGTTAATCCTCCCCGTGTGATAGACTAAAATCATGTTAAGTTTGAGTTTTCTCGGCCGGAAATAGTCGTCAAATACCAGCACATCACCATAACAAACACGAGCTATGTCAGCGGTTTGCCCGATGGCGATATTTGTTAACATTCGCAGCTACGAAAATTGCGCAGTCTTCCCAATTTTATTTTGGGGACCATCTCAGACTGCATATATTTCTTCCAGCAAAACTACTGAGTTATCGAGATGTAATCCAAATGCAATTCTGAAGTTGTTGGTAACATATGGTAATACTAACCGTTTCTTGTCGCTAGTTTAAAGTAGTCACGCCTACAATAGATATCGCGATTTTCGTATACAATGTGGTGCGGCGAAAGATAACGCCATTTAATTGTGGACAACTAATTTGCTCTATCGGAGAATACATCTAAGTGCATCTACTGTGTTCGTTGAACATCGGCCCAGTGAACCAGTCTATAGCGGCGTGGACTGGTCTGATATTGGATACGATCGACAACAGTTCAGTGTAGCCGTTGACAGCACCCCTGGTATTACATGTCGGCCTAGTCGTTTTGCCTGCGGCGTTTTACACGGCACAAAATTCCCGTCTTTATCGGGGTTATTCTTCGGCGGAAGAACACAGCGCGTGACTCGCTACGACGGTACGTTCCCACGGTTTTCAAAGGGGATCTCAGTACTCGAATTTTCTTCTGTCGCCATATGATTGACTACTCGCGTGATTCGCCATCTAAATCACGTAATGTTCGCACGCAAAATGGGACTTTCACTAATGGGAAGTCTTTTTCACCTGTTTACAACAAGTTGGAAGTGTTTATTTCTGATTGTATGGCGGATATATCATGTGTGGCAATGGTTTCTATGTATAACATTGATGCCGGAATATAAACACTATTCAGAGGACTGAAGTTCGTCACGGGGGATTTCAGTGGCGTAGTGGGTAGAACATCGCGTCCTCAATGGAGAGAACCCGGGTTCGAACCCTTGTACTGCCCTGTAGAAATGTGGGAAAATTCGTTCTTTCTACGTTGCTCTAGTTCACTCAATTGCATGACGGCGTGGACCATAATGATATTTTATACGAATAATCTTCATATGAATGCTTCCTGGACTTCTAAAGTCAAGATGTTGTTCGATTGGACAAGTCTGCCAGGGAGTAAAATGTAAATATAAGACCGGATACTGTGCCATATAAGAATTTACCGCTTAGAAATAACATACCCAATGTTATGGCTCTCCAAACACTTCCAAGCACCCCCTTTGAAAACAACCTGATGTAGAAGGCTAGGAGTGTTGTTTTAATACAAATAATTTAATAATAATAATAATATGGTAATAACAAGAATATACTACTAATAATAACTGTGTTTATTTTCCTGATATAGGAACAATACATAAAATGTGATACATTAAATAATTATGTAAGAAAAAGGGGTATTCTGAAGAAAAACTATTCTTATAGTTGTATACCCCTATGGATTATCTGCTTACAAAAACAAGTGAAACCCTACAAAATATAGGATGTGAATGTCTACGGAGTATCATTGTGCATACGTTAATTCTGTACGAAGGTTGTCACGAAGAGGCCGATGTTCACACAATAAGATGCATCCTTAACAATCATTACACCCTAAACACAAATTGGTCACAATTGTGAACAACACCTCGCTTAACATTCGGTACCTCACTAAGGCCAGCGAATTACAGAACTAGATGACAGGAGATTTCATCAGTGGTTCCACCAACGACATGGCTACGTGACCGAAATAGCTAGACACATCGGACACCAGCAGTTGTAATACCAAATCATTCTCTCTATTGATAACATTAATAAGTTATGACTGGTTGTTAGCTGTTGGATAGTGTGTGTGTGTGTGTGTGTGTGTGTGTGTGTGTGTGTGTGTGTGTGTGTGAGTGTGTGTGTGTGTGTGTGTTGGTGTGTGCGCGTGCGTGCGTGCGTGTGAGAGTGTGTGTCTGTGTGTGCGCGTGTGTGTGTGTGCGTGTGTGTGTGTGTGTGTGTGTGTGTGTGTGTGTGTGTGTGTGTGTGTGTTGTACAAAATGCAAACATAACCGGCTCTTTGGATTAGGGCATCGAGCATATGACGTTATCTAACATTAAATGTTCAAAGCACAACACTCGATTGATCATAGATATCGTTCTCCACGACATACATGTCGTCGTCATCCACGAATACCTCATTGTCATCGCCAATACCCTGGTAAAGGTCGTTCTCCACGTGTTCAATCTCCGTCTCATCATCAGGCGGAGTTTCCGGAGTCTGCGCTTCTTGTTGTGTGTGCTTCTTCTTCACGGGTACAGCGTACAGGTCAGCAACGTCTTTGTCTGTATTATCGTTGACTGCGGACGACGCTGTCTGATTTCGTTGTTGGTCGGCATTCAAGATGGCGGCCGATGGTGTTGGTTCAAATGTTTGTCCACCCGAATTTACACTATTTGCATTGGTGTCGTCCATTTCTATCGTTTCGTATGGAGTGTGTGCATTGTTGTCGGCTGAACTGGCTTCTTCTGTATCAGGTGTGTCGTTCCGCGCATAGACGTACTCGCCATCGGCTGTCACGTACGGCTTGGACCTCCAGCCGGAGTCTCTTGCACGTTTCCTCTTCCTGAAATGGAAGACACAACCGAATAATTAGAACGCTGTGACTTGATGAAATCACAAATGATTCGTGTTAGAGGTGATTGTGAATTCAGGACCATTTGGGCTGTGTGGGGTAATCTAATTTGGCAAACAAAAGGAATATTGTTGAATTGTTGTTAATAAATCGAATGTCACAACAGTAAATCTATTGCCAAAATACTGGAACACCACGAACACCAAATTGTTGGATCAATTGGCTCCTTGCTTCTGGCAGGTTATCCCTAAAGTACATCACATTGAATGTGGTAATAACGAAAAACCAAAGATTAATGGAAAACAAAACAGGTAGGTAATGATATAGTGTATTGCCTAACGATGCTTGTGAGTTAATAAATATTTACCTTCGATAAAGAACTACACCAATCACCACGGCAACGACGATGACGACAACACAACCAGCAGCCACGCCGATGTACAGACCCACACCTACAACACAATGGACGTGACTGTAGTTAAATATTTGGAAAATGTGAGACCTGTATTTGCGAATAACCTATTCTCTTATCCATCGAGACGACGAAAACCAATATATCATCTAATTTCTCGTGTTTGATTATGTTATGCAGTGCGTTTGCTTCTCTCGCCTTGCAGCACTTAAACTTAGTGACTCCTGTTTCGACTTGCTGGTGCTCAAACGAGATTGCACCTCTCTAGATCAGACCTTTTCACACAAGATGGCTTGCAGCACGCTTGACCCCTGAAACCGTGTCAGTTTCAAAGCTCTTTAGGGACTCCTTAAGGGTGTCACTGAGCTGCAGCTTTGGCCAGCCCCACTCGCGTTCGTCGTCCTTTAAGTTCACCTAAGAAGAATCTCTTCGGCAGGCGCTCACCGGGCATGTGAAACAAGTGTACAACACGTCGCACTGGCTGAAGTGTATGAGGATGCTTGGAAGACTGGTTTGTTGCGCATACGATTAAAGAATAACCTAACGTCGGTCACAGAATGGATTACTTTCAAAGTATTTGTAAAATGTCATTCGTTGGAACGTACGTAATGCTAGTTGGAAAACAATGTATTAACTTCAGTGGTACTGATTCGTGATGTCTATGCATAACGTAGTTTTATCATGACCCATTAAAAATAACCATAATCAAGTCATTCAAATATAAATGTCTTCTTTTATAATTAGTCATACATTTCAACTGCTTAAAACCATTAATAACGACAATTATGACAATCATGCTAGCATAAATAAAAACTGATTTTAATCTATTGGTTAATAAGTTAACATGAATATTTATGTTAAACAATGTATACACAAGGAATGTTATAGTTATGCAGCCCTTGTTTGATACATACCTGACTGTCGTTTTCTAGTTTGTCTCTCCTGTCTGGGTGTGAAGGGAAACATGCTGCTCTCTGCAGGCAATGGCGCGGCAGTGACGTCTTTCTGTTGGGTCGTCCGGTCAGTTTCTGGCGGTGTCGTGGTCATCCACAGATTGGACAATGTCAGGTAGTCAGTGGGATTAGTGGAGGAACTATTCGGGGGTAGTCGTCCATTGGGGACAGGATTTGTCGTTGCTAATGTAGAAGATATCGTCGATGTTGTTGGTGTTGTTGCTGTCGTTGTTGTCTTAGAGGTTGTGGTCGTGATAACAGGGTTACTGGTGGTAACGATAGGGGCAATACTTGTGGTAGGTCTTAAGGGTGTCGTTTTTGTCGGTGTTGTCGTTGTTGTCGGCGTTGTCGTTGTTGTCGTTGTTGTCGGCGTTGTCGTTGTTGTCGGCGTTGTCGGCGTTGTCGGCGTTGTCGTTGTTGTCGTTGTTGTAGGTTGTGGTAAAACTGAAAAATGTATTCTCACTCATTTCGAAAGTCATTAGACGTCAAATCAGTCGAACATTTTTTCATTTTAACTTGAACGCACCAGTGCATGCATACACATATAAAAACAAAATAACGAACAGGTACGCACGACTACACGTCGCGGTATGCGAATATATATCCCTAAAATAGTAACATGCTGTAAAAGTGTTTGTTCTGTTGCTAATACGTGGATACCATGGTGGCAATTCTGAACAGAAAACGGTATCTTCTCTTCCAGACTAGCTATATTTAGGTACAATCGTTTGCACGTGTCAATATAACGATATACATTTTGAAAAAACATCGACAGGTTTTCGAACATTTTAAATTTAAGATAATAAACCAGGGGGTGGAAAGCCACTGACAAGTATTTCATGTTTCAATTGGTATCAGTTACTTTACTCATATATAAAAATAACCATCCCATATATATATATATATATATATATATATATATATATATACATATATATATATATATATATATATATATATATATATATATATATATATATATATATATATATTATTATAAAGCGATTTATATGACTAATAGCCTAACATTAAACAGAGCAGATACACAATGAATATAACACAAAAATCTTATTTTATTATATTATATCCGATTTTATTTGTTATTGATTATTGATTGATGGAAACGCATAGCATCATTTTTGCTGATGGTACGTACCTTTCTTACATGTGAACCTTTTAGCTTGACCGCAGTATTCGTCACGCCAGGCCCCTCTCGCTATGATCACTGCGCACTGCGCGTTGGTGTCTGGTTCTCCAATGTGCCAGTTGTAGAAGTTGAAGCTGGTTCCGTCGAGCCAGTGCCAGTCTGTGTATTTACTGGCGGCTGTTCCCTCTCTGGTTGAGTTCCTCTGCATCCCCAACCAGTGGTCGTCACTCGTTTTCCTATTCCTTTGGTAAACCATTTGTCATGATGATATAGACATGCACTTTGCATTTAAGCGGTTTCAGAATACAAATGAGTGACCGTATTTGTCATTAGGATAGCAAACACATAATACATATTATCAGGACGCACATACTGCAGAGAATGTGACATGTGTTTATGAGATGACGACACTTACGTTCTTATAAAGGTGTTTTCTTCCCAACTGTGAACACTGACTAGTTGTGCTGATATTTGTTCGCAGGAACCTTTTGCATTTGCAAATGTTGAAAGTTGATACATAAATTTGTAGCAATTGTTGGACGACTTCACCCATCCGTCAGGACATTCATCGGCTGCGACATCTAGAAACAGAAATCAAGATCTAGAAATAATACTATTTAAGTTACTTGATTAGAAATCCAATGCGTTCATCGGGAAAATACTTACAAACGCACTTACACTCATGCATTACTATAATATATATATATATATATATATATATATATATATATATATATATATATATATATATATATATATATATATATATATATATATATATATATGTGTGTGTGTGTGTGTGTGTGTGTGTGTGTGTGTGTGTGTGTGTGTGTGTGTGTGTGTGTGTGTGTGTGTGTGTACGCACACGCAAACGCACACACACACACACACACACACACATATATATATATATATATATATATATATATATATATATATATATATATATATATATATATGTATATATATATAATATATATATATATATATATATATATAATATGAACAAACATACATGCATATGTACGTATGTACATAAATAAATGCATACATATATACACACACGTACATTCACACACACACACACACACTCACACACACACTCACACTCACACACACACTCACACACACACACACACACACACACACACACACACACACACACACACACACACACACACACACACACACCCACACACACACACACACACTCACTCACTCACTCACAATGTGCTTCAATTGTTTTATCATTTAAAGTTACACGTAGTACATACCTTCTGATACGTTATACGCCTATGGTTAAGCTACATGCAACAGATGATAACAATTGCACAATAGAACAATGTTAGTTATTATTGGTTATTAAAATATACATAGGGCTTGCACAATCATGGATAACTATACTAGCTGCTCTTTTGCCATATGCATACAGAACCTTTTATTGCAATGTTAGCAGATTCCATTTCAGTATGGTATCTTCGTATTGGCACATAATTTCTTTCGTGGTCGTGACTTGTAGTTCTACCATTGTTTTTACCAGAACTTAGGAAGTTTATATTTGAATTGATCCAGATTATGTAGTTTCTATAAAATGAAGAAAATAGCCAAACCCATCAAACGAGTTTGCTAATCTTTATGAGGTGTAATTATCCGCACAAGGCAAAATATGTGCAATAGATTGGGCGAAATTGAGTTTTAGGATAAACGTTTACACATATTATCACCGCCAAATGTCTGGTATAAATTAACATTACCAAGTTCTGCTGTAACTTGTAGCAGTATATTGTAAAGTGGCATTTCTCAGTAGTTTTCTAACGCATTTCACTCATTTATAATACATATGGGTGCAATTGTCCCAGACGAAGGCTCCAAGTCTGAAGTGCTGTCTTGGACTATACAGATGACACACCATTGACCTGACGAAAAACACCTGGAAACACAGTCGTCTTGTAAGCTGGCGAGACGTGGACCATTACACATACCATGATTTTATATCTCCAACGAAGAAGTCCGAAACAGACGTTTGACATTTTGAAGAGCTCCCGACGACATGGACACTGAAGTGGTGTGGTCTTGTTGCAATCTGCAAGGTTCGTGCCAGGAAGAAAGATGGGTAGACAGGGGAGGTGGGAGGAAAACATCCAGGATTTGCCTGGCTTACACTTCGGTACCGGGTGAGCAGTGTCAGCATGTCGGCAGTAGCCCCAACGACCACATGGCTACCGGATCAAAGAAGACGAAGAAGCCATGTGATAATGCAAATCATTATCCACATTAATATTCTTAATATGTTATGACTGCCTGTTAGCTGAGGAACACAAATTACAAAACGTTACTTGGCTGTATCTTCTACAAATGCACATACCACGGGCCCTTTCGATTAGTACATCGAGTATATGACGTTGCCTGACATTAAATGTTCAAAGCACAACGCTAGATTGATCATATATATCGTTCTCCACGACATACACGTCGTCGTCGTCCACGAATACCTCATTGTCATCGCCAGTACCATGGTAAAGATCGTTCTCCACGTGTTCAATCTCCGTCTCGTCGTCAGGCGGTGTTTCCGGAGTCTGCGCTTCTTGTTGTGTGTGCGTCTTCTTCACGGGTACAGCGTACAGGTCAGCAACGTCTTTGTCATTATTATCGTTGACTGCGGACGACGCTGTCTGATTTCGTTGTTGGTCGGCATTCAAGATGGCGGCCGATGGTGTTGTGTCAAATGTTTGCCCACCATAATTTACATTATTTGCATGGGTATTCTCCATTTGTATCGTTTCGTGTGGAGTGTGTGCTCTATTGTCGGGCCTTCTTGCATTGTTGTTGGCTGAGCTGGCTTCCTCTGTAGCCGGTGCGTCGTTCCGCGCATAGACGTACTCGCCAACGGCTGCCACGTACGGCTTGGTCCTCCAGCCGGAGTCTCTTGCACGTTTCCTCTTCCTGAAACAAAAGATACACCCTAAGAATGCACACGCTCCCTATCAATGAGATCACACATGATTAGTGTTTGAGGTGATTTTAAAGTCGGGTAGTGTTGGGTTGTGGAGGGTAATATAACACGGCAAACAAAACGAATATTTTGAATTGTTCGTAATATATCGAATAGCACAAGAGTATATGAAGTACAAAAATACCGGGATCACCAAAATGTGGGATCATTTCGCTTCGCTCCTTTGGCACGTCAGCTGATCTGTATAGTATATCATGTTGCATATCGTAACGACAGAATATGATTAATGAGAAACAAAACAGGTCGCTAGTTAAATAGGGTAGAGCCAATAGTGTCTATAATTTAGCAGATTTACCTTCTAAACAGAACTACGCCAACCACCACAGCAACGAGGATGACGACAACACCACCAGCAGCCACGCCGAGGTACAGACCCACGCCTACAACACAGTGGATGTGACTTTAGTTGAATATTCGGGCAAGGTGTTGCTGTTTCATGTTTGATATTATTATGTTGTGTGTTCGCTTTTCTCGTCCTCGTCTTACGACACGTAAACTTGATCGCTGCTATTTTGACATGCTGGTGCTCAAAACGCCTTTCTATACCTCTCCATACGTCTCAGAGGACAAGAAGCGCAGATTAAAAAAACACAACCTGAAGACGATGAGAACGACTTTTATCAGCGTGCATGACAATGAGGATAATAATACATTTGACCAAGTTGTCAACACATCGCTGCTGGGTATTCCAGAGGTGTGTGTGGATGCTTGGCAGACTGGCTTGATCAACACCATTGTTGAGAATATAATTATCGAATATTCAAAATGTAGTCATATTTTCATTGTATTTGTGAAATAGTGTTCGTTATAACAAACGGAATGCTATTCTGGAAAAAATGCATCCGTTTCAATGGTACTGATCCACCATGGGTATACATGAAACAATATTACCATGACCAATTCAAATTAACCACAATAAAGGTATTCAAAAATAGTTAAATGTCAACGTTTATAATTGTATTCGTACATTTCGACTGCTTAAAATAATCAATAACTACAATAATGGCAATCATATCAGTATAAGTAGACACTGATTTTAACTTGTTGATTGATATGTTAACATACCTATTTTAACCACTTTCCTTCACCATGTATCTTGTTTACTGCATGGCATACTTCCAATATCTTATCCGTTGTTACAGTTATGCCACGTCGTTAACGTTACATACTGGCACGTGTTAATTATGCGACTACTGGCCTTTACCAACCTGATTGTCCTTTTTGTCTCTCCTGCCTGGGTGTGGAGGTGTCCATTCTGCTCTCTGAAGGCGCTGACGTGACAGTGACATTGTTCTGCTGGGATGCCCGTTCAGTGTCCGGCAGTTTCGTGATCATCCACGGACTGGACATTGTAATTGGCTTTGTCGGGCTTTCATAGGGATTAGTGGGTAAACCGTGTGTGTTGCTGTTAGGGTGTATGTGTGTACTGGGGAAAGTGGTTGTCGTTATTATTGTTGTAGGTAATGTGGTGGTGATTGTTTTGGTAGTGCTGGTAGTGGGAGGGGGTGGTGGCGCTGTGGTTGGTCTTGACGTGGGTAAAACTGAAAATAACAGTATGTCGTTGTCATTTCGAAAGTCATTCAACGTCAAATTTAATATCACTGATACATATATTTGTGAACTCAGGTCACTTTAATATGAACGCACCACTGCATGCACAAAAATACATGAACACATAAAGACAAACAGGCACGCACGACTAAACGTCAAGTGTGCACAAATACACATGCTTAATTATATACAATCGTTTGGCACTTGCTAATGTTAAACAATTTAACACGTATTTGCAAACCTGCAATCTAAGATAACAAACCAGTGGCTGATAACCCATTGGTAAGTATTTCATGTTTAAATCTGTATCAGTTTCTTCCATCACACATAAAAAGTATCCCACCCAAAGAATATATAATTACTATATTAGATGTGATTAAAAATTATGTTTTCTATTTCTCGTAAACAATAATCCATGTCTGATCAAACATATCGATGGTGACGTATGGAATAATTAATTAGTACTGATGGTTCGTACCTTTCTTACACATGAACCTTTTAGCTTGACTGCGATATCCGTCGCCCCAGGTCCCTCTCGCTATAATTGGGAAGCCATTTGGAAGAATGTCATGTTAAAGTTGGTATGAGTTACTTCCCTCCCACACAGAATCAACGCGTCCAAAGAAGATAGGTATATAAATTTTACACGAGTACATACATACATTTAAATTGTCTCACGGAAACACTAACCCAAGTCTGACCAACGATGTGGGCACCGGGACATCGATGGTGATGTGTAACATTAATTATTATTGATGATACGTACCTTTCTTACATGTGAACCGTTTAGCTTGACTGCAGTATTCGTCGCGCCAGGTCCCTCTCGATGTGACCACTGCACACTGTGCGTTGGTGTCTGGTTCTCCCACGTACCAGTTGTAGAAGTCAAAACTGGTCCCGTCGAGCCAGTGCCAGTCTGTGAGTTTACTGGCGGCTGTTCCCTCTTCCATTGAGTTCCTCTGCATCCCCAACCAGTGGTCGTCTGTCGTTTTCCCATTCCTGTGGTAAACCATTTGTCATGATGACATGTCACTTTCTAAGTCAGCAGTGTCAAAAGACAAATGAGTGAAAGTATTTGCCATTACGTTATTTATACAACGATTAGGATAACAAATGCATTACACGTATTATCTGGGCGCACGAACTGCACTCATTGTGACATTATGGTTATGAGATAACGACACTTACGTTCTTATAAAGTTGTTTTCTCCCCCACTGTGAACACTGACTAGTTGTGCTGACATTTGTGTACAGTTAATTTTGGCATTTGCAAATGTTGAAAGTTGATACATAAATTTGTAGCAGTTGTTGGACCACTTCACCCATCCGTCAAGACATTCATCGGCAGCGACATCTAGAAACAGCA
>OZ024858.1:830000-832500 GCA_964017155.1 Oasisia sp. SBJ-2009
ATAACAGCCAGGTAGATAATCCACTTGCATCAAATCACGCCATAGATTTGATCAATAACACATACACATGTGTTACATTGCTCATTGACTGCGTGTAATATCAAGTACGTGTGACGGTTGGCAACAACATATAACTTGATAACGTGTATATAATCGGCGTTTGGCTATATTACATTGTGCATAATTAAAGTGCAAAATACTGCAATAAACAATTTTTTTAATTAATATGTTATCTCATCTTTTCAATTGACAAGACAGGTGCTATGTTGTCATTGAACTGTTACACGGTGAAGCTTCTTTCGACGTTGCCAGCAGGCGAAATTGCATTACAAACCATGTCGCCAAAGGTCCACTACACATCACACTACACGTTTCCGCTCTGTGACCTGCGTGAGTGGAGATAACAGCTTTTATATGTAACCAGTGGCGCGTGACTCTCTCTTGTAGCAATCACTTCTTAGTCAGTATAATTACTCAACAATATGTAAATATCTCGCTTATTGCTATTAATTAAGACTGTCCTTGTCTATTACCATGATCACTTCTTGTTACATATTTATCACATCTATGGGATGTTTTACGTTCTCTGGTACTATTACCAGATGGAAAGCACCAGTAAGGCCTGAGGGACTTTTCAGAAAGACACAAGCCATGTCGGCAGAGCGAAATTGTCCAAAGTTTAAAGCGTCGTCAGACGGATTACAATGTCGTCCTCTCGGCTGACAGTCAGGCGCCCACAGGATGGACGGTGACTGTCGTACACTTCTGTATTTTCCGTTTACACGACTTCATCTCATGTGACTTGACTGCTGGCGGCCTCATATACGTGTTTGTCATCATTCGTCGTAGTTCCGAGTGATTCGTAGTCACCCGGTACGACAACACCTGTTGGCTCGATGTTTTCGTACGGTGTCGCTGGTGACGTCATTGTCTCATAATCCGCCGACGTTTGCTGCAGAGATCCGCCTCCACTAAGGTGCGGTTGAGTTGGAGAGACGGTCACATTCTGGTACTGAGAAGGATTGCTGGTGACGTTCGTGTTTGTGTGTCCGGTGTTCACGTAACTGGGTCCGCCACTGTCAGCCGTGTTCACGTATTCAGCTCTTCCGTCGTCGCGTGTATTCACGTATATGGCCACTCCAGTATTGGTCGTGTTCACATAACTGACGGGTTCTCCAGTGCGTGGCTTGTTTACGTAGCAATATTCGCCAGCTCCGTCTGGTGCTTGTGGATTCAGGTCTGGGTCACCAGTAGCAGGAGATGTGACAGAAGACAGCGCTGTTTCTTGGGTCTGTGGGGATTTAGGGGTGTGCCTTCTGAAACACAATACGTGACCATTTACCAACGCATCGTGTGTGTTATGAATTCATAATTAATATTTAGTTCAGTCTATATAAATGTTGTTTGCAACACTAATAAGCAAAATATTTCAGGGCAAAGTCGCATATCTTCATAACATTATGACAATAAATGTTTGCATAACAAACGAATATACGAATTGTATACCAGATATCACGGTTTGATAGCAGACCAAACATTGGACGGGTGACGTCTAAACAGGCCCCTTCGGCATTTAATCGAAAACTGTTGTTTAGCGAACGTACCTTCTATAAAGAACTACGCCAGCCACTACGGCAGCAATGATGACCACAACACAACCAGCGGCCACACCGACGTATAAACCGACACCTACAACACAATGAGCATGGCTTTAGTGTTAGATATTTGAGCAAGGTGGGAAGTATTTCATATTAATATTTGTATATGTGCGGCATAGATTATTTGCTTGTAAGAGATCACGGGGAGACCTGCTCCGGGATGCAGTGGCACGTTTCTGCCTCGACGCTTAGTCATGATGTGTACACATTGGAGCGGGATACACAAAGCTTCACGTGTCGGCTTTGTGGCCTGAATGTGCTTGAGACGCAGAGCCTTTCTTCCGTGTATGTTTCTCGTCATCTGATGTTTTCCTGGAATGATCAAAGTTCCCAGCAGCTCCCCAGTAGTTCATATGTTCTTGTCGTCAATTTTCCTCGCTGTTGCCAACCTTTGTGATCGATAGTTACCAAGATAAATTGCTGCTACAACTGGTTCTTTCTTGTACTGCCTTACCGTCGTAGGATTTGCAACATGTTATTCATTGGAGTGCAAGGACCGCCATTAGAACAAAGATTTAGCTGCAATACTGTTGGTCCATCGTATGTATTCATGAAGCAGTGTTTCCACGACCGATTCAAATTAACTATAATAAAGTCATAATAGGCTAATTATACAGAAATAGAAACAGCTTCGTTTATAAATGCTGGTATATTTCAGTTGCGTAGAACCAAAGACAAACGTGATGATGGAAAACGACACACATATATGTCACCAACACTCAGATGGAGAACGCTGAAAGATACATCTACCTGGGACAGAGATATAGCACCAAGGACAAAATCAAGACAAGGACATTAAAAGAAGAATCACAGCAGGATGGACAGCATTCGCCAAGCACCGC
>OZ024858.1:842500-845000 GCA_964017155.1 Oasisia sp. SBJ-2009
CCAGTCAGACCGTGGAGCCGGGTCGCCGTTCTGACAGCACCCCTTGTCACTCATACCATTGGACAAGCGACGTGTATACTCGTATGTATTTAATTAACCTATAAATACTGGTTTATTCCACAGAAATTAACATATGTCGCAGATCGACACCGCCCCCTCCCCTCCGATTCCAATATCTACGTACATATGTGTGTACATCTGTGAACGTGAAAGAGAACAAAATAGAAAGAGAGATATAGAGAAATATATATATATATATATATATATATATATATATATATATATATATATATATATATACATATAATATATATATATATATATATATATATATATATATATATATATATATATATATATATATATACATATAATATATATATATATATATATATATATATATATATATATATATATTATATGTATATATATATATATATATATACATATAATATATATATATATATATATATACATAATATATATATATATATATATATATATATATATATATATATATATATATATATATATATTCATATTTCTCTATATCTCTCTTTCTCTTTTTTTAGAGATAGAGAGAGTGAAAGAGAGAGAAAGATAGGCAGAGAAAAAAATAGCAATGATAGCTCCCCGCGCGCGCGCGCGCTCACATTCACACACACACACACACACACACACACACACACACACACACACACACACACACACACACACACATGCAGGTACACATATAACCGTTATAACACGACGCGTGACACACATACATGCGTGATAACACACTGGAGTATTGATTGGAACTATCGCTGACAAACCACACATAGAGACTTTCATAAACATGACATCCCAGTTTAATTTATTAATTTTACAAATTTATGGAACTAGCAGCAACCATTTATGGAACTAACAGCAACCATTGGCGTGTTTGTTGTCGTCCGTCCTAGTTCCGAGTGATTCGTAGTCACCCGGCACGACAACACCTGTTGGCTCGATGTTTTCGTACGGTGTCGCTGGTGGCGTCATTGTCTCGTAATCCGCCGACGTTTGCTGCAGAGATCCGCCTCCACTGAGGTGCGGTTGAGTTGGAGAGACGGCCACATTCTGGTACTGAGAAGGATCGCTGCTGACGTTCGTGTTTGTGTGTCCGGTGTTTACGTAACTAGGTCCGCCACTGTCAGCAGTGTTCACGTAGTCAGCTCTCCCGGCGTCGCGTGTGTTCACGTATGTGGCCTCGCCAGTTTTGGACGTATTCACATAATTAACGGTTTCGCCAATTCCTGGTTTCTTTACGTAGCAATATTCGCCGGCCCCGTCTGGTACTTCTGGGTTCTGGTCCTGGTCACCAGTAGCATGAGATATGACAGAAGACACCGCTGTGTCTCTGCCCTGTGGAGATTTACTTATGTGTCTTCTGAAACACAACATGTGACCATTCAACGACACACCGCATGTGTGTAATGTATTTATAATTAATATTTAGTTCAGTTGTTATAAATACATTTTACAACACCCACGTACTTACGATATGTGTTAGTATGAGCTCGGATATCTTCTTTATAATGATAACACTCAATATTTGCCGAACAAATGAATGTATATACTATGTACCAACCCAAACTGTATAATAGCAGGCCAGAGCTGATCAATGGGCTAACATTCATTCAAACAGGTACCATTGTTATATATCATCAAACTGCTGGTTTAGCGGACTTATCTTCTGTAAAGGAATACGCCAGCCACAGCCGCCGCTGTGATAACGACAACACAACCAGCGGCCACACCGACATATAAACCGACACCTACAACACAACGGACAGGACTTGGCTTTTAGATTATTGGAACAAGGTGAGAAGTATTTTAATGTGATAGGAATACAATTTAGGAAATGCCGGAGTCGGCCACAGTTGTACATTCTTCGCTTGTAAGAGTCATTGGCAGTATCTGTACTTCCTACCTAGATATATTATTCTCGATTTGCAGGCTCTGGAGTAAATTGGACAAAGATATAAGTTGAATTTACAGGAGATGCAGTTTCGTTTCCCTGCCTACGTTTTTTGCCATCTGTTTCTCTTCTGGGATGTTCAAAATTGCCGGGAGCTCTGCAATGTTCTATGTTTTCTTGTAGTCGCTGTCAGTCTAGTTGGTTCTGTCCGTGGTTAGCTAATGCCAAACTTAATGGTTGATACTTGCCAGGCTGACTTCTCGCTGTCGCTCTCAGCTGTGTCTTTTCTTATAACGCTTTGCACTCGTAGCATTTGTAAATTGTTATTTATGGGAATGTAAGGAATGTTACTTGAAAAATTCTTCTACCTTGGCATTAATCAACCATCGTGTGTATGCACGAAGCAATACTACCATGACGGTTTCAAATTAACCGTAATAAAATCGTTATGAAGAAATACAAATTGTTTCTTTTATAATTGTTTTTATGTAACAACTGCTTAAAATAATTAATAATGACAACTATGTTTCATGGTTTATTAATCGATATGCGGCCGTG
>OZ024858.1:855000-872500 GCA_964017155.1 Oasisia sp. SBJ-2009
ACAAGTGTCAACAAGACCACAACTCCTGTTAGCAGCAACATGTTCACTCGTCTGAGTCCGCCGCAATCTCCGACCGACTGGACAAGGAAAGCACCTCAGAACCATTACTTCCTTGTTGATACCGTGTGTACGATGTCCAACATTAGCCAGGTGAATCCCCACTGAACGTCAATGCGAGTGGCACATAAAGAAGACTTAACGGCAGCGTCTGATTCGTGTGTCCGTGTTCCATTTAGCAATAAATTCTACTTAGAATATGTGACCTACCGACACAATTATCTTCCACGGCTTTACATTCAACCCCATTTAGGGGCCGTATAAGGTTCTCAGTGCACGATTCAGATTTATTTATAGCTGAGTCCCTTGCTTTGATTGATAATGGATGAATTGACAATATTGCCCAGTAACGGCTGAGGCTTATTTCATTTACAAAAGACACATATTGTAATAATGCGCAGTACAACCATCAGTTTCTTCCGTTTGGGTCATATATTTCTTGCATATGTTAAAATCGTGATATCGGTTTGAAGTCGTACCATAATTTGCTGCGATGCCGTTTTGACATCTCCCCTAACTACGCGCCAAGCTGGTTATCATGAAATACAGTTGACGATCGACTATACCGCCTCTTTGTGAGACATCACGCCTCATTTGGCAGCCATACACGCACACGGCGCGTACAACTTTCACGTCTCCGCCCGTGATCAAATCTGCGCGCAAACTACCGTTAATATAATGTCGAATGTTATGTCGAAATCTTACTAAGTACTGCAACATATTGCAGTTATTATTAGGGGAAACAGAAAGTATGGAAAGGTGAAGACAAATCCTGCATGCCTGCTTGGTTGAAATAATTGTTCGAGAACACAATATAAAGAGTAGCGATTTCTTAAAAGGTCTACAATTTGACCCATAGGCCGCAGACCATGCTGCCCTCTGGCGGTAAGGCACATCATATGTTTATTTAATACTAAGGAAATACCTCCGGATAAGACAAATAGCTGTTATTGCGAAATATGCTTACATTATGATACGCGGAATTGTTAGAGGTGCATATCTATTAAAGTTTGATGATGTTATCATGATGACGCTGCATACAATAGCAGATGAGAAAAACCTTGAAGTTAGTATAATACCATCATTGTTTTAATTTTTTATACAAATATTATAATAATTTAAGTAGTTTTCTATGGATTTCAGTTCCAATAACACAGGTTACCAAGCTGACTGACTGAATGATTTGATTTGTATGACTTGTATATACATCCACATAGTCCTTGATGTATTATGTTTGGTAAGTTATGCTATTGTAATTTAATGTCTTAAAAAGTTACTTCTCAATGTCGTCATATGGAGCGGGAGATTTGTTTTTGATGGAGAAATAAATGAATAGTTGTTTTTCACATATATGAATAATTTATTATATATGTCTTCCTGCTAGAGTATCACATATACGCTGAGTATCCGTATACCCAATTGCAATGACAGTCGCATCAAATTCACCATGTGACATCTAAACGACGATTGCAAATACAGTGGGAACTATGCGTTCTTTTGTAACATTAGACCTTCTTTAGAAAATCGATCGCTCCCTGTGAGCAATATAACAGCCAGGTAGATAATCCACTTGCATCAAATCACGCCATAGATTTGATCAATAACGCATACACATGTGTTACATTGCTCATTGACTGCGTGTAATATCAAGTACGTGTGACGGTTGACAACAACATATAACTTGATAACGTGTATATAATCGGCGTTTGGCTATATTACATTGTGCATAATTAAAGTGCAAAATACTGCAATAAACAATTTTTTAAATTAATATGTTATCTCATCTTTTCAATTGACAAGACAGGTGCTATGTTGTCATTGAACTGTTACACGGTGAAGCTTCTTTCGACGTTGCCAGCAGGCGAAATTGCATTACAAACCATGTCGCCAAAGGTCCACTACACATCACACTACACGTTTCCGCTCTGTGACCTGCGTGAGTGGAGATAACAGCTTTTATATGTAACCAGTGGCGCGTGACTCTCTCTTGTAGCAATCACTTCTTAGTCAGTATAATTATTCAACAATATGTAAATATCTCGCTTATTGCTATTAATTAAGACTGTCCTTGTCTATTACCATGATCACTTCTTGTTACATATTTATCACATCTATGGGATGTTTTACGTTCTCTGGTACTATTACCAGATGGAAAGCACCAGTAAGGCCTGAGGGACTTTTCAGAAAGACACAAGCCATGTCGGTAGAGCGAAATTGTCCAAAGTTTAAAGCGTCGTCAGACGGATTACAATGTCGTCCTCTCGGCTGACAGTCAGGCGCCCACAGGATGGACGGTGACTGTCGTACACTTCTGTATTTTCCGTTTACACTACTTCATCTCATGTGACTTGACTGCTGGCGGCCTCATACACGTGTTTGTCATCATTCGTCGTAGTTCCGAGTGATTCGTAGTCACCCGGTACGACAACACCTGTTGGCTCGATGTTTTCGTACGGTGTCGCTGGTGACGTCATTGTCTCATAATCCGCCGACGTTTGCTGCAGAGATCCGCCTCCACTGAGGTGCGGTTGAGTTGGACAGACGGTCACATTCTGGTACTGAGAAGGATTGCTGGTGACGTTCGTGTTTGTGTGTCCGGTGTTCACGTAACTGGGTCCGCCACTGTCAGCCGTGTTCACGTATTCAGCTCTTCCGTCGTCGCGTGTATTCACGTATATGGCCACTCCAGTATTGGTCGTGTTCACATAACTAACGGGTTCTCCAGTGCGTGGCTTGCGTAGCAATATTCGCCAGCTCCGTCTGGTGCTTGTGGATTCAGGTCTGGGTCACCAGTAGCAGGAGATGTAACAGAAGACAGCGCTGTTTCTTGGGTCTGTGGGGATTTAGGGGTGTGCCTTCTGAAACACAATACGTGACCATTTACCAACGCATCGTGTGTGTTATGAATTCATAATTAATATTTAGTTCAGTCTATATAAATGTTGTTTGCAACACTAATAAGCGAAATATTTCAGGGCAAAGTCGCATATCTTCATAACATTATGACAATAAATGTTTGCATAACAAACGAATATACGAATTGTATTCCAGATATCACGGTTTGATAGCAGACCAAACATTGGACGGGTGACGTCTAAACAGGCCCCTTCGGCATTTAATCGAAAACTGTTGTTTAGCGAACGTACCTTCTATAAAGAACTACGCCAGCCACTACGGCAGCAATGATGACGACAACACAACCAGCGGCCACACCGACGTATAAACCGACACCTACAACACAATGAGCATGGCTTTAGTGTTAGATATTTGAGCAAGGTGGGAAGTGTTTCATATTAATTTGTATATGTGCGGCATAGATTATTTGCTTGTAAGAGATCACGGGGAGACCTGTTCCAGGATGCAGTGGCACGTTTCTGCCTCGATGCTTAGTCATGATGTGTAGGCTCTGGAGCGGGATATACAAAGGTTCACATGGCGGCTTTGTGGCCTGAATGTGCTTGAGCCGCAGAGCCTTTCTTCCGTCTATGTTTCTCGTCATTTGACGCTCTCCTGGAATATTCATAATTCCAACATCCTCCCTGGAGGTCGCTCTCCAGTTGTTCCTGTCGTTAATTTTGCTCGCTGTTGCCAACCTTTGTGATCGATAGTTGCCAGGATAAATTGCTGCTACAACTGGTTCTTTCTTGTACTGCCTTACCGTCGTAGGATTTGCATAATGTTATTCATTGGAGTGCAACGACCGCCATTAGAACAAAGATTTAGCTGCAATACTGTTGGTCCATCGTATGTAGAAGCAGTGTTTCCACGACCGATTCAAATTAACTATAATAAAGTCATAATAGGCATATCATACAGAAATAGAAACAGCTTCGTTTATAAATGCTGGTATATTTCAGCTGCGTAGAACCAAAGACAAACGTGATGATGGAAAACGACACACCGATATATGTCAACAACACTCAGATGGAGAAATTACAATGGAACAGAGATATAGCACCAAAGACAAAACCACGACAAGGAGATTCAAAGAAGAATCACTGCAGGATGGGCAGTATTCGCCAAGCACCGCGACATCTTCAAGGGTAACATTGGAACATGCTTGAAGAGACAAGTCTACAACTCTTGCGTATTTCCAGGAATGACATTCGGCGCGGAAACATAGACACTAACAAGCCAATCAAAGAACAAACTAGCAGCCGCACAAACGAAAATGGAAAGGAGTATGCTAAACATCACAGACCGGGAGAGGAAAACAAACATCTGGGTAAGAAAAAAATAAAGGTCACAGACGTGATTGAACAAGTCAGAAGACGGAAGTGGATCTGGGCAGGGCACGTCAGCAGGATAAGAGATAACCGATGGACACTGCGTCTCACCATCTGGCAACCCCACGAAAGGAAACGACATAGAGGAAGACCAGAGAGACGTTGGACAGAAGAACTAGACGACTACTGGAAGGGTACCATCTGACAGAGGATAACGCAAGATAGGCAAACGTGGAAGCAGCATGCTGAGGCCTTCGCCCAACCACGGGACACTATGGCTGCACAATGATTGTAATGAATGATGAGAACCATTAGTAACGACAACTATGGCACAATATAAATGTCAGAATATATTAATTTTCACGTATTGGCTCATGTGTTATCACGATTATTTGAACCGATTTCTATCACAAGATTTCTCGGTTTAATAACCGATATGCAACTGTGGACAAAATTCCCTGAAAAGCTTGTCTATCGTTGTAGAGGCCAAGATATGTCACCTCTGAACAAATAATTTTTTATACTATACGAGGATACACATCGGAATATGTTAGTTGTACATCCGTTATCTCATACAAACCTGACTGTCCTGCTCTAGTTTGTGTCTCCTGCCCTGCTGTGGAGGGAACTCTTCTGTTCTCCGGAGTCGCTGACGTGGTGGTGACGATGTTCTTCTGGGAGGTCCGGTCAGTCTCTGTGAGTCCAGTGGTTTCCCAAGGACTAGAAATGGCTGGTGGCATTGTCAGGAGATCGGTGGGATTAGTGGAGGAACCGGAAATGCCAGGGAGAGTGTGTTTTTATTGGGGACAGTAGAAGGTGTCGTTGTTGTGGTTGGTATTATTGGTGTTGGTGTTGGTAATGTTGTGGTAGTTGTCGTGATAAGGATAGGGGTGGTGGTGGTGGGAGGTTTTAAGGTTGTTGTTGTTGTAGTTGTTGTTGTTGTTGTTGTTGTTGTTGTTGTCGTTGTTGTCGTTGTTGTAGATTATACTAAAACTGAAAACAGTATCTCGATGTCACTACATTATTCGACGTCAAGCTTAGCATCACTTGTACATATTTTTGTGAACATCATATCATTTTAGTAGTTCACTGCCACACATGAACGCGACGTTGCGTGCATACAAATACATAAATACATACTGACGAACAAGTACGCACGATTACAAGTGTGTGCGTACATACATCCTTAGAATACTAAGATGCTATGAAAGTGTATGTTATGTTATGTTATGTTATGTTATGTTATGTTATGTTATGTTATGTTATGTTATGTTATGTTATGTTATGTTATGTTATGTTACGTTACGTTACGTTACGTTACGTTACGTTACGTTACGTTACGTCACGTCACGTCACGTCACGTCACGTCACGTCACGTCACGTCACGTCACGTCACGTCACGTCACGTCACGTCACGTCACGTCACGTCACGTCACGTCACGTCACGTCACGTCACGTCACGTCACGTCACGTCACGTCACGTCACGTCACGTCACGTCACGTCACGTCACGTCACGTCACGTCACGTCACGTCACGTCACGTCACGTCACGTCACGTCACGTCACGTCACGTCACGTCACGTCACGTCACGTCACGTCACGTCACGTCACGTCACGTCACGTCACGTCACGTCACGTCACGTCACGTCACGTCACGTCACGTCACGTCACGTCACGTCACGTCACGTCACGTCACGTCACGTCACGTCACGTCACGTCACGTCACGTCACGTCACGTCACGTCACGTCACGTCACGTCACGTCACGTCACGTCACGTCACGTCACGTCACGTCACGTCACGTCACGTCACGTCACGTCACGTCACGTCACGTCACGTCACGTCACGTCACGTCACGTCACGTCACGTCACGTCACGTCACGTCACGTCACGTCACGTCACGTCACGTCACGTCACGTCACGTCACGTCACGTCACGTCACGTCACGTCACGTCACGTCACGTCACGTCACGTCACGTCACGTCACGTCACGTCACGTCACGTCACGTCACGTCACGTCACGTCACGTCACGTCACGTCACGTCACGTCACGTCACGTTACGTTACGTTACGTTACGTTACGTTACGTTACGTTACGTTACGTTACGTTACGTTACGTTACGTTACGTTACGTTACGTTACGTTACGTTACGTTACGTTACGTTACATGGTTGGTTGTTGTTGTTGTGGTTGTTGTTGTTGTTGTCGTTGTTGTCGTTGTTGTAGGTTGTACTAAAACTGAAAACAGTATCTCGATGTCACTCCATACATTATTCGACGTCAAGCTTAGCATCACTTGTACATATTTTTGTGAACATCATATCATTTTAGTAGTTCACTGCCACACACGAACGCGATGTTGCGTGCATACAAATACATAAATACATACTGACGAACAAGTACGCATGATTACAAGTGTGTGCGTACATACATCCTTAGAATACTAAGATGCTATGAAAGTGTATGTTATGTTATGTTATGTTATGTTATGTTATGTTATGTTATGTTATGTTATGTTATGTTATGTTATGTTATGTTATGTTATGTTATGTTGCGTTGCGTTGCGTTGCGTTGCGTTGCGTTGCGTTGCGTTGCGTTGCGTTGCGTTGCGTTGCGTTGCGTTGCGTTGCGTTGCGTTGCGTTGCGTTGCGTTGCGTTGCGTGGCGTGGCGTGGCGTGGCGTGGCGTGGCGTGGCGTGGCGTGGCGTGGCGTGGCGTGGCGTGGCGTGGCGTGGCGTGGCGTGGCGTGGCGTGGCGTGGCGTGGCGTGGCGTGGCGTGGCGTTGCGTTGCGTTGCGTTGCGTTGCGTTGCGTTGCGTTGCGTTGCGTTGCGCTACGCTACGCTACGCTACGCTACGCTACGCTACGCTACGCTACGCTACGCTACGCTACGCTACGCTACGTTACGTTACGTTACGTTACGTTACGTTACGTTACGTTACGTTACGTTATGTTATGTTATGTTATGTTATGTTATGTTATGTTATGTTATGTTATGTTATGTTATGTTATGTTATGTTATGTTATGTCATGTTATGTTATGTTATGTTATGTTATGTTGCTAACGCCTGGAAACCCTAGCGAAAATAATTAACCACAACCTCTGAACTTAAATCCCCACATTCAAGACCGTGGTCTATTAAGATACAATCGTCTGGCTCTTACCAATGTTAAGAGACACAGTCCGCAGAAAGTTTACCAAAACGGCAATAAAAATATATAAAAACAGTGATTGGGAAGCCATTTGGAAGAATGTCATGTTAAAGTCGGTATCAGTTACTTCCCTCCCACATAGAGACAACGAGCCCAAACAAGATAGGTATATTACTTTTAGACGAGCACATAATACATTTACATTGCCTCGCGGAAACATTAACCCAAGTCTGACCATTGACGTAGGCCACGGTACAGCGATGATGACGTGTAGCATTCATTAGTTATGGTGGTACGTACCCTTCTTACATGTGAAACGTTTAGCTTGACCGCAGTATTCGTCGCGCCAGGTTCCTATCGGTGTGATCACTGCACATTGTGCGTTGGTATTTGGTTCTCCCGAATCCCAGTTGTAGAAGATAAAACTGGTTCCGTCGAGCCAATGCCAGTCTCTGTGTAAACTGGCGACTGTTCCCTCTCTGGTTGAGTTCCTCTGCATCCCTAACCATTGAGCGTCGTTCTTTTTCCCATTCCTACAGTAAATCACTTAAAAGTGATGACAGATATATGCATGTTATACATAAACAATTTCCGAATATAAATGTTTTATAAGGAATGCCCTTACGTTATCTATACGGGATTAGGATAACAAATACGCAACACGTAATATGTGGACGCACGCACAGCAGTGAATGTGAAAGGTGTGGATGAGATGACGACACTTACTCTTTCACAAACTTGTTTTCTTCCCAACTGTGAACACTGACTAGTTGTGCTGACATGTGAGCGCAGGTACCTTTTGCATTTGCAAATGTTGAAAGTTGATACATAAATTTGTAGCAGTAGTTGGACGACTTCACCCATCCGTCAGGACATTCATCAGCAGTGACATCTAGAAACGGTAAAATACATTATTTAAATAATTATGATAAAAGTCAGAAAGCCAGTTCCTTCACGGAGAGAATATTTATAAAAACACACTCATACATTAGTATATATCTAATATCTATGCACGCACACTAGCAAGCACATATATCACCCATGTATACACACATACGTCCATACGTGCATACGTGCATAGATACATACACACATGCATACATTCATACATACATACATACATACATACATACATACATACATACATACATACATACATACATACATACATACATACATACATACATACATACATACAAGTATACATACATACATACATACATACATACATACATTTTATATGAGCGCAGTGGCTCAGGGGTAGACCTCCGGACTCTCGACTAAGATAACCCGGGTTCGAATCCTGTGCTGCGGTGTTAAAACCTTGGGCAAGTTTTTTCACTCTACATTGCTGCAGTTCACTCAGCTGTATAAAAGAGTACCTGGCAATAGACAGTGGTGGATATGTGTACGTGCAGCCTTTCGCACATTAATTGTAGCATGTGGCTGGATGCTTCCCAGAGAAGTTGAGATGGTATTTGATTGAACAGGTCTGCCGGGGAAGTAATGTGTAAAAGCGCTTTGAGCAGTCCTATGGACTGGATACTGCGCTATATAAAAACTTAGCTTTTTTTTTTACATACATACATACATACATACATTCATACATTCATACATACATACATACATACATACATACATACATACATACATACATACATCATCATGCTGTCGGTCGCGAAGCGACAAAGACTGCTTCCATCACTTGACTCTTGCTCTCCATTTGTCTCTCTGCTGTGAGAGTGATGTCCAGGAGTCGATCTTTATGTCTCTCAGCTTCAGGTTTCTCTTGATGGTATCTTTGAACCGGAGACGAGGGCGCCCTCTCTTTCTGTGACCAGAAGACAGTTGGGAGTAGAGAACCTGCTTCGGTAGCCTGTCTGATGACATCCTCATGAGGTGTCCAGTCCACCGGAGATTCTTTCTGATCAGAAGATCTTCCATAGATGGCAGCCCTGTCCGTTCGAGTATTTCCTTGTTTGTCACTTTGTCCATCCAGGTTATCCTCATGATCGAACGCAGATGTCGCATCATGAAGGCGTGCAACTTTTTCACCTGTCGTCTGTACACTGTCCATGCCTCGGCTCCGTATAGGAGGGTGGACAGCACAATGGCACGGTATATCTTGCCTTTAACCCGCATGGACACATGGTGGTTGTTCCAGAGTCTCTGGCGTAGTCGGCCGAAAGATGCACTAGCCTTGGCCATCCTCCTCTGTATTTCATCGTCAATGCATCCGTCACTTGATATAGTGCTTCCGAGGTAGGTGAATTCCATAACAGAGTTCAGCTTGTTTCCATCAACCCTGATATCCTCCTCTCGGGTTCTTGTAGAGTTGGGTTGGTACAGCACCTCGGTCTTCTTGATGTTAATCTTCAGGCCGAACTTCTTTGACGCATTGGAAAAAGCATCCACTATTTTCTGCATCTCTTCAGCAGAGTGTGCAACCAGTGCACTGTCATCTGCGAATAGCAGCTCCCTCATCAGTATCCGTGTAGTCTTGGTCTTCGCTCTGAAGTGTGCGACGTTGAATAGGTCAGCGCTCTGTCTGGACTGTATGTAGATGCCATCCCCCATGTCTCGGAAAGCATTGTCGAGCACTGCTGATAGGAAGATGGAAAAGAGCGTGGGCGCCAGTACACAGCCTTGCTTGACCCCATTTGTGACCCTGAACGATTCCGAGACTTCCCCTCCAACATTAACAGTCGCCATCATTCCGGTATGTAGTGCCTCGATCATTGTTGTGAACTTCTCTGGGCAGCCATACTTCTTCAGAAGCTGCCATAGACTGGTCCTCCCAACTGTATCGAACGCCTTACTGAAGTCGACAAATACCATGTACAGTGGTCGGTCCTGCTCAATGCACTTTTCTTGTAGTTGTCGGAGACAAAATATCATATCCACGGTGCTCCGGTTACCTCTGAAGCCACATTGTGTCTCCGGAACTACCTCTGGTGTTAGGTGGGTAGATAGTCTGTTGAGGAGGATCCTGGCGAAGATCTTGCCTGCTATGGAAAGAAGAGAGATTCCTCTATAGTTCCCACAGTCTGTTCGATCACCTTTCTTGTAGATGGTTATAATGCTTGCATCCTTCCATGCTTGTGGTACAGAACCCATCTCCCAGGCATTGGTGATTAGTTGGTGCAGTCTGCTGAACAGATTGTCTCCTCCATGCTTCCATACTTCTGCAGGAATTCCATCTCCTCCAGGTGCTTTGCCATCTTTCAGGCTGGCGATTGCTCTAGCCATCTCATCCATAGTTGGAATATCATCAAGGCTTGTCTTGGTAATGCGCTGCGGGATGTTGTCCAGAGCTTCGTGATCTATGTCGCCAGGGACGTTGAGTAGCTTCTGGAAGTGTTCACTCCATCTTGCCACAACTCTCTTGCTGTCAGAGAAGGTTTCCATTCCGTCTGTTGATTTTAGTTGAACAGGTCCCTTCTTTTTGGGTCCCCACACTTCCTTCAGTCCATTGTAGAAGCCCTTCATGTTGTTACTGTCGGCAGCTCTCTGCAGCTCCACTGCTTTCCTTTCCCACCAGTCCGACTTCAGTGCACGGGTGTGTTTTTGTAGCAGTCTGCAGGCATCTTTGTATGCTGCAGTGGTGGATCTAGTGCTCCTGGTTTGCAACACTCTCTGGTGGGCTTGATCTCTTCTGCTCATAAGAGTCTGTAGCTCCTGGTCGTTGGGGTCGAACCAGTCCTGGTGTTTTCTGTCTGGCTTGCCAAGATATGTCTTTGCTTTGTTGTACACGACCTGCTGCAGAGCTGCCCATTTCTCGTCTGGTGTTGAGTTTTCCTGCTCCTCCCATTGGGCGAGAGCACTGTCCATCTCCTACTCAAATCTCTCCCTATGGCTGATGGTACTTAGTTTTGCAGTGTTGAGCTTGGTCGGCTTATTTGTCCCTTGCCTGTTGTGCTTTTGTCGTATTCTGAAAGCCACTTTTGATCTCAGCATCTGGTGATCGGTCCAGCAGTTTGCTCCACGCATGGCTCGGGTGATGTGGATGTCCATCTTATCCCGACACCTCGTGATGATGAAGTCGATCATATGCCAGTGTTTGGAACGAGGATGCATCCAGGTGGTCTTGCGTTCATCCTTCTGCTTGAACATGGTGTTCGTCACTATCAGTTCGAACTCAGAGCACAGAGCCAGTAGAAGTTCGCCATTGGAGTTGCATTTCCCAATCCCATGTTTGCCCATGACCAAGGGCCACTTGTCATTGTCTCTTCCTATCCTCGCATTGAAGTCTCCTATCAGCAGTAGCTTATCGGTATGAGGGATGCCCCTGAGCACACTTGTGAGCTGGTTGTAGAAGGCCTCCTTGTTTTCGTCTGGGTTTGTCATTGTCGGAGCATACACGTTGATAATTGTAGCAAAGTTGTCCTTGCTCAGAGGTAGTCTCATCGTCATGATTCTGTCACTTACTGGCCGAGACATTTCTGTCAGCTTTGTGATGATATCCTTTTTGATAGCAAAGCCCACTCCGGCCTCCCTTCTTTCTCCTTCGGGTTTGCCACTGTCCAGTACATACATACATACATACATGTATACATACATACATACATACATACATACATACATACATAGATACATACATACATACATACATACATACATACATACATACATGCATACATGCATACATACATACATACATACATACATACATACATACATACATACATACATACATACATACATAGATACATACATACATACATACATACATACATACATACATACATGCATACATACATACATACATACATACATACATACATACATACATACATACATACATACATACATACATACATACATACATACATACATACTTACATACATACATACATGCATACATGCATGCATACATGCATACATACATACATACATACATACATACATACATACATACATACATACATACACACATACATGTATACATGTATGCAGACATACATACATAGTTACATACATACATACATACAAGCATGCATGCATGCATGCATACATGCATATATTCATATTGACATACATACATACATAAATAATACATACACACAGGCATACATCCATACATACATACAGACTTACATACACATATACATACGGGCGTACATATATAATATATAATATATACATGTATATAATAAAATGCATACATACATACCCAAACATACACACGCGCACACGCACGCGCGCGCGCACGCGCACGCGGACGCGGACGCGCACGCGCACGCGGACGCGGACGCGGACGCGGACGCGGACGCGGACGCGGACGCGGACGCGGACGCGGACGCGGACGCGGACACGGACACGGACACGGACACGGACACGGACACGGACACGGACACGGACACGGACACGGACACGGACACGGACACGGACACGGACACGGACACGGACACGGACACGGACACGGACACGGACACGGACACGGACACGGACACGGACACGGACACGGACACGGACACGGACACGGACACGGACACGGACACGGACACGGACACGGACACGGACACGGACACGGACACGGACACGGACACGGACACGGACACGGACACGGACACGGACACGGACACGGACACGGACACGGACACGGACACGGACACGGACACGGACACGGACACGGACACGGACACGGACACGGACACGGACACGGACACGGACACGGACACGGACACGGACACGGACACGGACACGGACACGGACACGGACACGGACACGGACACGGACACGGACACGGACACGGACACGGACACGGACACGGACACGGACACGGACACGGACACGGACACGGACACGGACACGGACACGGACACGGACACGGACACGGACACGGACACGGACACGGACACGGACACGGACACGGACACGGACACGGACACGGACACGGACACGGACACGGACACGGACACGGACACGGACACGGACACGGACACGGACACGGACACGGACACGGACACGGACACGGACACGGACACGGACACGGACACGGACACGGACACGGACACGGACACGGACACGGACACGGACACGGACACGGACACGGACACGGACACGGACACGGACACGGACAGGCTCACGCTCACGCTCACGCTCACGCTCACGCTCACGCTCACGCTCACGCTCACGCTCACGCTCACGCTCACGCTCACGCTCACGCTCACGCTCACGCTCACGCTCGCGCACGCGCACGCGCACGCGCACGCGCACACACACACACACACACACACACACACACACACACACATCGTACCTTTTGCGAGTGTCAACAACACCACGACTCCTGCTAACAGCAACATGGCGACTCGTCTGTGTCTGCCACAATCTCCAACTGACTGGACAATGAAGGCACCGTAGAATCATTACTTCCTTGTTGATGCCGTGTGTACGATGCCACGTGAATCCCCGCTGAACGTCAGTGCGAGTGACACGTAAGGAAGACTTAACGGCAGCGTTAAATTATGCTTAGAATACGTGACCTACCGACACAATTATCTTCCACGGCGTTACATTGAACTCCGTTTAGGGGTTATCGGTGCACGATTCGAGATATTTATAGGTGCGCCGCTTTCAGTTGTTTTTGTTGATAATGGATGGCGTAACAATTTTGCTTAATTTTGTGCCATACAATGCCATACATACCAAAGTCATTTGGTGTATTCGAAACTCATTTGAACAAACAATACCACATCCTTAAACACAACACTGTATGTACAGTAGTCCAGTAACGTCGGGCGCTTATTTTATTTAAAAAGATACACATTGTAATATTGCGCATTACAACCGTCGGTAATTTCCGTTTGGTTTACATATTTCTTGTATATGTTAAAGTCTTTATATCGGTTTGAAGCCGAAGTAAAGTGTGTTGAGATGTCGTTTTGACATCACCCCTAACTACATGTCAAACAGCGCTACCCTGAAATGCAGTCGACAACCCCTTTGTGAGACGTTACGCCTCACTTGGCAGCCACACACAGACGGCGAGTACAGCTTTCACGTCTCCACCCTTGATCAGATTTGCAAATCGCAGTTATTAGAGGAGACATAACAAATAAAGAAAGGTGATAACAAATACTGCGGCCTATTTGGTTGAGAACATTCCAGTTGAGAAAACAACTCTACCGTATAGCAATTTCTGAAAAAGTCTCCAAATTAACCAGGGGGCGTTTGTCAGTTTGCCACATAACCATAGCTCTATAGAGACTACAGCTATTTATCTAAGGCTCCTGTTTGTCGTATATCAAACTGCTATCTGGCGGCACGACAACTCGTCTATTTCTTGAATACTGAAGAAATAGCTCATACAATGTCATAATTGTTTATTCTCTTCTCAAGTCTACTAACTGCTGTTTTCCGTGGATGTAATTGTTTTGTTCCAGCAGCGCATACCAGCTGATCAGATACTGAGGAGCGTCTTTATTACCTTAGTTTTTACCCATAAACTCCGTGTGTAGTATCAGTTGTGTTTGGCAATTGATTGAAATTTTAATATTTGTAATATCCTTATGACATATGAATTCTGAGTTTGTTGGAGAAATGAAAGCACACGTGTTTGTTTCTCCCATATTTGTTTATGTTGTCTTTCTGCTAGATGTTCACATTATTCATTTCGTTTATCCAATGTAGTCGGCATCGCGCCCCTCGTAAGATGACGGCATAGCACTTCCAATGACAGTCGCACAAAATACACCATGTGACGTTGATATAACAACTGCAGATCACAAGAACTTTCACTTCTCGTGTTACAATAAACAATACATACAAGAGATGCATTATGGAATTGCATAAAATGAAAACATAGATATTTTTACAATAATATGCATAACTACGTTGCGTTGCGTTCTGTCTCCCTGTGACATTGATTACAGGCTTACGTTAACGTTTGCAAAAGATAACTTGAACACATTGAACATGTGCGAAACATAACTCGGATATATACATAAATTGCAAAAATAACTACATTAATCAAAAATACGTTTAATAACGTGACACATCTTTTCAATTAGAATATATATAAGATGTGTTCTTGGGCGTTATTAAATTGAAACCTATATCTAAACAACACTGGTGAAATATACGTCGACCAACAGCAGCAGTATAGACATTGCATACTTTACAATTATGTTTGCACGTTTCTCAGATAGTTTTGCTATAGAACGTTTTGATTGACGAGAAAAGCTATATTGTATAATCAATGAAGCGTGACTATTCGTTGAGCGAATAATCAACGGCAGCTGCATAATCACACAGTAATGTGACATTAAATTATTGCGTAAGACTATCATTATCCACAACACAGACCACCAGGAGTTACCCATTTATCCAGTGTTGTATAGGTTTCATTTTTTTGGTACAGCAAACTGGTAGTAGATAACAACTGCTTTGAGAGGGCGCTTCCGAAAGACGCGGACAATATTGGGTGAATTTAGTTTTGAATCGTCAGCGGACGGATTCGAATGTCATCTATTCGGCCAACAGTCCGGCACCCCACACAGCGGAAGGCGTTTATCGTACATTTCTGTATTTTATGTTTATACAATTTCAATTCATGTGACTTGACTGTTGGCAGCCTCATACACGTGTTTGTCATCATTCATCGTGGTTCCGAGTGATTCGTAGTCACCCGGTACGACAACACCTGTTGGCTCGATGTTTTCGTACGGTGTCGCTGGTGTCATCATTGTCTCATAATCCGCCGACGTTTGCTGCAGAGATCCGCCGTTACTGACGTGCGGTTGAGTTGGAGAGACGGCCACATTCTGGTACTGAGAAGGATCGCTGCTGACGTTCGTGTTTCGTTGTCCGGTGTTCACGTAACTGGGTCCGCCACTGTCAGCAGTGTTCACGTAGTCAGCTCTCCCGTCGTCGCGTGTGTTCTCGTATGTGGCCCCGCCAGTATTGGTCGTGTTCACACAACTGACGGGTTCTCCAGTGCGTGGCTTGTTTACGTAGCAATATTCGCCGGCTCCGTCTGGTGCTTGTGGATTCAGATCCTGGTCACCAGTTGCAGGTGATGTGATAGAAGAGAGCGCTGTGTCTCTGCTCTGTGGGGATTTAGTGGTGTGTCGTCTGAAACACAACACGACTTTTTAGCGATGCATTGTGTATGTAATGTATTTATAATTAATATTTAGTTCAGTACATTTTACAACATCCTCTAGCGAAGTGTGTCATTATATGCTCGGACATCTTTATAATAATTACCCTCAATATCTGCCGATCAAACGAAAGTAAATAATATAAATTATGCTATATTTCATTGTATAATAACAGGCCAATGAATGGCAGATTGACATTCAAACAGGTCCCTACGGTATTTAACCTAAAAACTGCTGGTTTAGCGGACTTACCTTCTATAGAGAACTACGCCAGCCACAACCGCAGCAATGATGACGACAACACAACCAGCGGCCACACCGACGTATAAACCCACATCTTCAACACAACGGACATGACTTGGGTTTATATACTGGGCTTAAAGTGTGAAGTATTTACATGTGTTGGGAATATGACGTAAGTATATGCCAGAGTCTGTCACAGCTGTACGTGTGGGGCAGATTCTTCCCTTGCAAAGGTCATTGGGAGTATCTGTCACTGTGTATAGCAACACATTTTCTGCCTAGAGACTTATTTTCCTCGATTTGCAGGCGCTGGAGCAGGTTGGACCAATGGTAGAAGTTGGATTTACACGAGATGCAGCTTTTATCCCCGGCCTACGTTTATCCTCATATATTATGTGATTCTCTTCTGGAATGACCAAGGTTCCCGGAAGATTTCATGATAGGCGCTCTCTAGTTGGTTCTGTCTGTGGCCAGTTAATGTCAAACTTTATGGTTTATACTCGCCAAGGTGAGTTGTCGCGTTAGCTGAGTCTTGTAGTGCATCGCCTTGGTAATATTTATCAAATGGTATTCATGGGATCGTAAGGAATATTATTAAAAACATTCTGCTACCTTGGCATTGGTCCACCATGTGTATGGACGAAGCAATGTTACTATGACCGATTCCAATTAACCGAAATAAAATCATTATGAAGAAGATAAATTGCTTATTATATA
>OZ024858.1:877500-880000 GCA_964017155.1 Oasisia sp. SBJ-2009
ATGCATACTCATGGCTGACTTTAATATTGACCTATTAACAAATGACACTAATAATTTAACAGCAGACTTTGTACAAAATATGTTTGCAAATATGTTCTATCCAACAATTAGCAAACCAACCAGAATCGCTCAACAATCAGCAACTCTCATAGACAATATCATAACTAACATTCATGAGTATCCCATTAAATCGGGCATTCTATATGATGATATATCAGATCACTTCCCAATATTTAATTTCTATAATATAGGCTTAACATATTACCCAAAAAATAAATATATATTCAAACGTGCAAACAATGCAAATAACATTGCTAAATTAAATGCAAAATAAAAAAATGCAAACTGGGAAGAGGTATATAATGACACAAACCCTAACTCTTCGTATGATACATTCATTGGATTACTAAATTCCCACATTAATGAATGCCTACCATGGAAAAAAATCAAAATAAGACCGCACAATAATGATTGGCTCACTAAAGGTATTGTAACATCCACAAAGGAAAAAAACCGCCTATACAAAAAATATAAATGTAATCCGACAATTGAAAATGAACCTATTTATAAAAGATTTAAAAATAAACTGACACATGTAATAAGAACTTCCAAAAAGTCATACTTTAAAAATAAATTTGACCTATATAAAAATGACTGCAAAAAACATGGAATACCATTAATGAAGTTCTAAAGAGCACTAAAAAAAAATCTGCAGTGTACAATACATTTATAACAACAGAAGGAAACTGTTGTATAGATAAAAACGAAATAGTGAATGAATTTAATAAATACTTTACAAATATAGGCCAAAATCGTAATGCAAAACTAACTCAAACAGTACATGACCCTACACATTATATAAATAACAATCCAGCAAACTTTTTCTGTACACCAACTTGTCCCACTGAAATAATTAACATAGTGCATAGTAACAATTCCAAAAAGTCTGGAGGTTATGACAACGTGGACCCTAACATTATTCAACATGTTATTCCACAAATTGCAAATCAACTAGCTCACATCTTCAATAATTCATTCACTATGGGTATTGTTCCAAGAAAGTTGAAGATTGCTAAAGTAATTCCGTTATACAAAAGTGAAAACCCTGAACTGTTTACAAATTACAGACCTATTTCGATTCTTCCATGCCTATCAAAAATACTAGAGCACCTAATGTACAATAGGATTAATAATTTCCTAGCTGAATATAACATACTATCAAATAAACAATATGGATTTAGGGGAAATTACTCTACTTATATGGCAATGATTGACTTGGTAGATAAAATATCAAGCAACATTGATCAAAAAAATCATAATATAGGCATATTTCTTGATCTTAGTAAGGCTTTTGACACAATAGACCATAACATCTTATTAAAAAAACTTCAGTGCTATGGGATAAGAGGCATAGCTTGCGAATGGTTCAAAAGTTACCTTAGCGATAGAGCACAATATGTGTTGTATAATAACACAGAATCTGAATACATGAAGATAACTTGTGGTGTTCCCCAGGGATCCATATTAGGCCCATTATTTTTTATCATATATATAAATGATATTGTAAATGTATCAAACATTCTTAAGCCTATACTGTTTGCAGATGATACTAGTTTGTTCCATGCACACACACATTTCCACACTCTCATAGAAGAAGTGAATATTGAACTACAAAAAATTGCAATTTGGTTTAATACTAATAAACTAACATTAAATGTTAAAAAATCAAATTTCATAATATTCACACCAAAAGGGAAAATTTATAACACAGACAATGCTGAAATAATAATAAATGGTAACAAAATAAAACAAGTCAAGTTTACAAAATTTCTAGGAATATACATAGATGAAAATTTGAGCTGGAAAATCCATATTAATAATTTAGCCAAAAAAATTGCACGAAATGTAGGAATGCTAAATAAATTAAAATATTTTCTCCCATTGTACACCATGAAGACTTTATACTATTCATTAATATTACCTCATCTGCAATATTGTGTCCTGTTGTGGTCAAATACATACACAATTCATTTAAAAAAAATTAAGATATTACAGAAGAGAGCAATAAGGATAATTACGAAATCACAATATACATCACATACAGATCCATTATTTTCAAAATTAAAACTGTTAAAGTTAAGTGATATATATAAACATCAATTAGGGATTTTTATGTATAAATCCGTAAATGATCAACTCCCAGACAACTTGACTTCTATGCTTAAACTAACAGAAAACATTCATAACCATAATCTTAGAAATTTTAATGGGTTTTACATTCAAAACATAAGAACAAACAACAGAAAGTTTACAATAAATTATTCTGGTCCAGTCTTCTGGAATACACTACCTCAACATATAAGAAAGCTTAGAACAATAAAACAATTTAAAGGTAAGCTAAAGGAGTTATTACTGATGGGATATGTATCTTAGGCATATATAAGGATTATGTAACGTAGTTATAGTATTATTTTATTATTTATCATTACTTGTATTTATT
>OZ024858.1:1527500-1557030 GCA_964017155.1 Oasisia sp. SBJ-2009
ATGTATATTCTGTATTTAGTATAAGAGAGATTTACAGTGGGCAATGATTTTGGTTAATAAATAATTTAATAAATAACTATAATAATTATAGGCTTATATTAATAGTTTATATCAACAAATCGGTAATACAGATGGGATGAATTCCAATTTGCTAAAGTTTTTCTTAATACAATACATAAACGTCAAAATAGTTGCAAGAAATTTTAAAACGACATCTTCTTAGACAGGGCACTTTCTTGACTGTTCAACATCTGTCTTTTCTGAGATGTTTTTGCCCTACTGTATCTAACATGAGTAACATGACACCAAGTTGTACACAAATATCCACCATTCTGCAGCAGACATTGACAGTCACCTGAAGTATCGATCCACCAGATGATTCAAGTTCTCTTTCCACGCGACTCGAGTGGGGCGGATTTCTTCTGCCTTGTGCGCCACTAGGGTGAGAATGGAGCTCTCCTGGGGAGGAGAAGGAAGTGGTTAAACATGTAACAAACTCAACTCTGTAATGGCAACAAATCTGGTACATGTGACTTGGTTTGTAATATTAACATTTAAGTTTGTTGTATTATTGAAATAGAATAGAATGCCGTGTCTGCTTACTGCCAGAATCTTGTATAAAATTTTACTCACTGTCAAGAAATAGTCTGCCCAAAAATTGCTATTACTTTATACAACAGTTTTGAGCCACGAACTCACGCTTTACCAATATAATGACACCTAATAATTATCACCCTTAAAGGGTTTGCCAGACAATGTTCAAATCATCTTCAACATTTTAATGCTGGTTATGTGGCTTCTGCCTAGCAAATCTGCCCATTTCTCAGGTAATAAACATGTATAATAATGATAAATTATCCAAATCTTTTGTCCGTCGAAAATAAAAACCAAGATATCTGACTTACTGGTCGTTTCTCTGCACACGTCTCAATGATGTTAAAGAAGCGGTCAGGTGACCCCGTGAACTGGTCCTGATTATGCAGAGTCTCTATTGAGGTCAAGAGGTCATGGACGTTGCTAAGCAACCCTGGATTTGTCTGAAATGACGGTTGAAGTAGACAGACTTCAGAGAGACTTCATGCAACTAATTTGAATAATTCTACCTGACTGTTTCATCGGGAACACAATAAATATTATTAACAAATACATTAATACATATGTTAACACATGTATCAATATCCATGTTACTGAACGTAACAAGAATTTAGACAAAACAAGAAAGAGATTACATCAAAGTAGTTTCTGGAGAGCAAACATAGTGTGAGCGAACCAGGCATTTGCTTTAACTTAATGGATGAATACAAGTAAATATAAAATCATGAAATCAATGAAGCCACACCAATGATGGTTTCCGTACAACAATGATTTAGCTATATGTATTCACATGTTTTTCCTTGCACTTTTATTATAATTAGTTCTTATAATTTTTAACCATTATTGTCAACACAACTGAACAGAGTTTTTTGACTTTGGATAATAAACTTTACTTAGACATTAAAGTGCCTAAATAAAGTTTATTCTTACTACTCATGCACGGCAGTCTTTCACCTTGACCTTACTACTGACCTGTACTTGTTTGAGCAGGTCATCTATGATGTCCAGGAGGATGTCCCAGGTGACCATCTGCTGGTCCTTGCCGTACTTGCTGATGAGTCGTTGGATGGAGAGAGTGACCTCGTAGGCCACGGCACTGGACGAGTTGTACATCAGCGCCTACGGTCAAGACAACAGTTCATCGCTGTAAGACCAATCGCTTCAAGAACTCATTTGTGCTGTATGGTCTGTACAATTGGCAGTGATTAGACTTCCCTATTTACATACGAACATTACTGGCTTTGAACTGTGAATCTTTTTAGCTATTTATTCAATTGATCTATTTTATACAATTTTAATCAGTTGGAATTTTTTTGTCATGTTGTATGTTCCATTTATAATAATATATTTTGCTAAATATTTTATTTTTTATTTTATGCTTTAATTTATCTAAATGTATATATTCATATTAGAGAACATTTACAGTTTTACTATCCGACATTTTTATCGTTTTAATTTTACTAGACATTCTAATTAGTAACACTTTCATATATTGTTATGCTTTCATAAATAGTTTTACTAATATACATTAATGAATTTATTACCAACCATAATGTTCTCATTGTACTATTCAGCTGCTTCGGCTGCCAGTGAAATGAGTAGACTTTATTATTATGATCTGTTAAGGACACAGGCGCCTCATGAAATGGGTATATATCATATCTCAACAACTACTCATTGTATCTTGGCCAAATTTGCAGGGTATTATGTTTGTATAAAAAGAAGGTTACCCACAAGGTTATATCCAATTTGCATAACTGTAACCATGACAACCAGAATTATAATTTTTTTTATAGGTGTCGTTTTGTGGGAAATCCCATGAAAAAAATAAATTAATAATGAATGTCTCATTTTATTATTTATTATAGTAAGTAATATACCAAGTTGTGCAATGAAGTAAATTTTCTAGGTTCGCACTGTCAGTAACAGACATGTATCATACATACTGTATCAGACATCACAAGTTGGTGTAGTTGAGTTGGCTAAATGCTCTAAATGGCTTCCGCTCATCTTTTCTGCATCACTGAGCTTGATTTTCGGAGATATTTAGATTGAATACGACAGGATATTTAGATTGAGCAAAATTGCCACCTAGACAATTCAGTCTAGATGGCAGGTGGACAAGGAAGCTCTTTGGCTTACCGAGAGTATGACCCATTTATCTACATGTATCCTGTCCTCTGAGAAATGTGTGTGTGTGTGTGTGTGTGTGTGTGTGTGTGTGTGTGTGTGTGTGTGTGTGTGTGTGTGTGTGTGTGTGTGTGTGTGTGTGTGTGTGTGTGTGTGTGTGTGTGTGTGTGTGTGTGTGTGTGTGTGTGTGTGTGTGTGTGTGTGTGTGTGTGTGTGTGTGTGTGTGTGTGTGTGTGTGTGTGTGTGTGTGTGTGTGTGTGTAAGAAGTCCCTAAACTCATCATTGTTATTCTGCCACTGTGTTCGTCAGTTTGTGTTAGTGTGTAAGCAGATAGGCATATTTTAATAAACATAGCTCGAGTTCTAAATATAATCTGACACACCAGATGGATGAATGTCTTACTGATAATGTTTATTGCAAATTGTTCACTGTCATTTGGTGACGAGACAAATAACTGAAATCCCACAAATCTAATCCTAAATGCTTTATCGACCAATTATCCAAAACAATATTGAATACAAACACAGGATATATCAGACATGTTAAGTCTCCCGCATTCGGTGGGAGACTCCCGCAATTTACAGGAAATCTCCTGATCTCCCACAAGATATAATCATATATACATATAAACAATGATAGACAACATTATTATTAGTTGTAGTATTACAAATCTATTCCTGACATTGAACATCGAAGCAACTTCGGCCTTTCAGATGTAAACAGAAATTGTTGATTTGTATTTGTAAAATCCTCACAAATCAACGGAGGAGTTTCCCACCTGTCGGAAGGAGGGGAGGACGGCGGAGGGTGGGTAGTTGAGAGAGGTGACCCTCATTGACCCCCACAAGGCCATGCCAATGAAGAAGACACCCCCTCGCAGCATCACCTCCCCGCACTCAGTCGCATTCCTCCTGCAAGTCACATGACACAAGTCACATGACACAAGTCACATGACACAAGTCACATGACACAAGTCACATGACACAAGTCACACGACACGTAGTAATAATATGTTAATAATATTATATATATAATAAAATTACATCATATAGTGCCACATCCACACTGGTGTTTCACAACGTATCACTAATAAAATACATAAAAAGGATAACTTTATACAATAAAAAAAAAAAAATTAAGTGTACAGTGTATGTATATAAATAACTAAAATTAATACACCATTAAATAACGTAGTATTTCTAAAAATAAAGAAGTAAATAAATCAATAAATTACCTAATACCCGGTAGTCATAATTTTTTTTATAAATCTAGCAAATAATTCCAAAACAATAATACTGATAAATGAATGTATACATATGGTTAATGTATACATATGGTTAATAGCAATAAATAATTTATTAAATTTTCAAATGAAATAATTTAGTAAATGTTAAAAAAATCGTAACAATAATACTAATAAATATATGTACAGTGTATTGATAATAATAATAAATAATTTGTAATAGATTAATGTTCATGTATAATTATGTTAATACGAAATACAAAAGTGCAAAGGGGCATGGTATAAATATGCGAAGTTCATAAAATGTTATAGATTTATGCATAGGTGGGAGGTGCTTCAAACATGACCAGGAATTGTGAGAGAGAAAAAATGGGTCAATGGGCCCTCATGAAAATTCATGAAAACTGATGTTGTTTACTTCACGGACACTATGTATGACTTGCCACATCTAATATAAATACCGGACATACAGTGAATTAAGTGAGTCTCTCATGAACAACGTGTTACGTACTCATCCTGTAGTATGCAACACATCCGGTAGATGGCGCTGTGACCCAGGTGTGTTCCGAGTAACTTTCGCATCAGCTGAAACCAGGAATGGAGTGAGTGTATGTATGGACCATGCAGCATATTCGCTGCGTTATCATACTGAGTATAAATAAACACAATTCAAAGTTCTACTGTAGCAGAACAACCTAGGTAATTGAGATAAATAACCACACATTTTACACAAAACCACAAATAAAAGTACAAAATCTGCCATATCTATCAAGGTCCGTGATGTTGTTGTATATAATTACACAGGGAAGAATATTAATAATTTACTAACCATTTGGGGTACTAAACTATGGCCTTGATCACACCACAACACCAAATCAAAAACAGCATGTTTAATCAACAAATGGCAATATTTTACTTCACTTACATTGATACCTGGTAGAAGGAACTAACAACTTTTAGCCTCATCAGAAACACACAGGCGAAATTGTGTGAACAGATTACCCTAGTTTCTAAATGGCAAGGGGTATAATTGATCCATCAATCAACTATCCAATGTTCTGAGCTAATCAGTACGGCTTACAGTGTATTTTCTACTAACGTACGTTTAACCCATTTCATTCTGACAGCTAGTTAGCTGGCTACATTGCTGAGATCTGAACAAAATTACCAACTTGCAGATGTAACAGATTATTTTGACGGGTGGGTCACAAAATATTTTTTTTAATAATTTTGGTTGAAGAAAAATGTATAAACCCATACATTTCTGGAATCAGAAGAGAATTGCCTATGCAATGGTGTTGAAATTGTTTGTGTAGGGTAAGCATGGACGAAGTTATCTCAAGGAGAAGAAGATGGCTGAAAACAAGTGATAATACAAACAGATTGTACATCAACTTTGGACTTGTTTTACTTATAAATAATCACTCTGGATGATTCTACATCCAATGAGAGAAATCTGCCTAATTCATTTCTTCAAATAATGGTAAAAATTTGATGTAAATATGTTATCTCTGTTTGAATTTATACATTTCTAAACGAATGTAACTGTATTTGTGAAAAATAACGTTCCCAACAGGAAATCACTAACACTTCAATTATAATTTTTTTCAGGATGCTGTTGAAGAAAAGCTTATAAACCTTTACATATATGGCATGAAGAAAGAATTGCCTACATGATGATGTTGACATTTTTTGTGTAGAGTGAAAAGGAAGGAAGATATTGTCATGGAGAAGAAGAAGATTGAAATAAAAACATAAAAAGCAAATGCATGCATAGACTTTGGGCTAATTTTACCTATAGACTTCCAATTACAATGATTATACATTCAATGAGAGAAACCTTCCTAATTAATTTCTTCATATATTGTTAAAAAAATTATATAAATGCCATATTTCAGTCTGAAGTTACAGTTGTTTGAATGGAAGTCGTCACAGAAACAAAATGTAAAAAAATTCTCAATGAAATTCATTCCAGCAGTTTTGTAGTTTCTAATCCAAAAACAATTACAACACAAGATATAAAGTGCATAATAAAATTTAATGAAGTGCATAATAAAATTCAAATCAAAAGTAATGAAAGTTCAAAATCAAAGAAAGGAAATTTCAAGTTGAGCAAGAGTACATGGCTCGGGCAGTGCCACGATAGTGTTCACTTCTGTCAATGTCCTGCCAACTCACAAGTTGAACAGCCTATGGATGTGTGTACATACACACTCCAAATGTACTGGTTGCTGGCACTGGACACATCCATGCTTGGTTGTGCCACGTCGCTCTCCAGCTGCCGCACCCATCGAACACTCGATGCAAGTCTTCTTTTTGTCATACATTTTGACGATGTCGTGCTTCCCGGCACCAGGGGCGGGACGGGGGTTGGCAGCAGGATCTCGCTGTGATCTCACATCTCCCACCAACCACAAGATGATTCCTTCCAGGAAGTCCTGGTAGTTGGGCCATTCCGCAGCGACCATCTCCGGGTTCGTGTCTCGTGCCACGACGTATGCGTTGTAGGCGCTGGCCATCATCAAGTGGTGGAAAATTCGTCTCCACCACTTCTTGGATCGGTGATGGATCATATAGTATCCAACCATCTGATCCAACAGATCAACTCCCTTCATGAATTTCTGATAGTCTGCGACAGCTGCAGGAACTACCACCTGCTGGGATCCACCACCCAGACGCACGCGTCGCGAAACAGCACCCACTGCTGCTGGGTCGTGGAAGTTCGACAGGACACACACTGGCTTTGTGTCCTGCCAAACAACAAACGACAGCTCGTCCTTCTGCGCCACCTTGTAGTCGTGTCGCTGCAGACGGACGTTCTTCGGCAGCAAGGCAGTCGGCAGGTTTCTCCTGTTGGCGCGCACAGTGCCACACGCATACACCTGCCGGGCATGCAGATAGGTCAGCAGGTCTGTACCGGTGTAGAAGTTATCAAAGTACACCTGTGTGTACTGTCCGTAGAGGTGGTCTACAAGGTCGGTCACCACACGGTGTGACAACCCATGCTCTTGTCCTCCAGGTGTCCTACCGGTGTAGACTTGAAACTTGGAGAGATAACCGGTGTCACTCTCCGACAGCACCCATACCTTGACTCCCCACTTGGTTGGCTTGGCAGGCAGATACTGGCGAAATTCAAGTCTCCCCTTGAATTTCACCATGCTTTCGTCCACAGTGTATTTTCCGTATGGCACGTACACTGACAGGAACTGATCGTTCAAGAAATCCACAAACCATCGTATCTTGCTGAGTTTGTCGCCTTCAGCAGCTGGGGCGTCGTTGTCAGTCAGGTGGAGGTAGCGCCAGATCAAGTTGAACTTGTCTCTGGCCATCACGCTGCCAAAGTTCGTCTTGAGCAGCCAGTTGCTCAAACGCCAGTAGTCGTTGCGGCATGGCAGTCTCAGGATACCCATTGCAAGGCAAAGTCCCACGAATGCCCTCATCACGGTGGTGGTGACTGGCGTCCAAATCGGGGCTGACGGCGGTGGGGGATTTCGTCGCCTCTCTTGGTCGGCGTACCGATTCGTCTCGTCGGTTAGATGGGCCCACATCTCGCCGGTCCAAAACTGGTCGAAGTACATGCCGGGGTTAGCTTCTGGTGGATGCACAACAGACGCTCCACCGACTCCACGAAAACCCATCGTCACACGCTGGCTGAAGTTGTCTTCCTTCCAGGCACCCTGGAAGCCGCCGAAGTCCGAGTCCGAGTCCGAGTCGTCTTCGGCAAACAGGTTGCGAACACATTGTTCGCCAACAGCTTGTCGGTCGTCACTATCAGCCGACAAACTGCCCGAAATACTGCCAGTATTGCTCCCAACATCACTATCTTCTATGTCGATATCGCTCCCGTCGCTAACTTCGCCATCATCCGCCATTTTTAAATCCCACAAAACTTCGAAAATAATAAACTCTGACTTCGCGCAAATATACTCAAACACATGTGGTTGCAAAATTGCAAATGGCTGCCTAACCGGTAGTGTGGTCCTACTGCATCATGGGGGAAATGGTAAAAGCATGCTGCAGTGCTCACAGTTTCTAATAATACCCGTTATGGTCGTGACGTGTGTCAACTACGCCTGCAGGCGTATCCCGAATGAAAAGGGCAACTACGCCCGTAGGCGTATCCCGAATGAAATGGGTTAATAAGTGAGTGGATAAGCGTGTCATGGTTGGGTTTTACCTGCCAGGCGTCCTGACAGAAGTTCTCAATGCTGACCACTTGACACATGTACACAATGAAGTGGCCGAGAGATGCTGATGGCAGGTAGCTGTAGCACACAATGGTGTCCAGGGCCTTGAGACACAGCTGTGAACATAGACACAGATAGCTGTAGTACACAATGGTGTCCAGGGCCTTGAGACACAGCTGTGAACATAGACACACATAGCTGTATTACACAATGGTGTCCAGGGCCTTGAGACACAGCTGTGAACATAGACACAGATAGCTGTAGTACACAATGGTGTCCAGGGCCTTGAGACACAGCTGTGAACATAGACACAGATAGCTGTAGTACACAATGGTGTCCAGGGCCTTGAGACACAGCTGTGAACATAGAAACAGACAGTTGTAGCACACAATGGTGTCCAGGGCCTTGAGACACAGCTGTGAACATAGACACAGATAGCTGTAGTACACAATGGTGTCCAGGGCCTTGAGACACAGCTGTGAACACAGAAACAGACAACTGTAGCACACAATGGTGTCCAGGGCCTTGAGACACAGCTGTGAACATAGACACAGATAGCTGTAGTACACAATGGTGTCCAGGGCCTTGAGACACAGCTGTGAACATAGAAACAGACAGTTGTAGCACGCAATGGTGTCCAGGGCCTTGAGACACAGCTGTGAACATAGACACAGATAGCTGTAGTACACAATGGTGTCCAGGGCCTTGAGACACAGCTGTGAACATAGACACAGACAGTTGTAGCACACAATGGTGTCTAGGGCCTTGAGACACAGCTGTGAACATAGACACAGACAGTTGTAGCACACAATGGTGTCCAGGGCCTTGAGACACAGCTGTGAACATAGACACAGACAGTTGTAGCACACAATGGTGTCCAGGGCCTTGAGACATAGCTGTGAACATAGAAACAGAAAGTTGTAGCACACAATGGTGTCCAGGGCCTTGAGACACAGCTGTGAACATAGACACAGATAGCTGTAGTACACAATGGTGTCCAGGGCCTTGAGACACAGCTGTGAACACAGAAACAGACAACTGTAGCACACAATGGTGTCCAGGGCCTTGAGACACAGCTGTGAACATAGACACAGATAGCTGTAGTACACAATGGTGTCTAGGGCCTTGAGACACAGCTGTGAACATAGAAACAGACAGTTGTAGCACGCAATGGTGTCCAGGGCCTTGAGACACAGCTGTGAACATAGACACAGATAGCTGTAGTACACAATGGTGTACAGGGCCTTGAGACACAGCTGTGAACATAGACACAGACAGTTGTAGCACACAATGGTGTCTAGGGCCTTGAGACACAGCTGTGAACATAGACACAGACAGTTGTAGCACACAATGGTGTCCAGGGCCTTGAGACACAGCTGTGAACATAGACACAGACAGTTGTAGCACACAATGGTGTCTAGGGCCTTGATACATAGCTGTGAACATAGACACAGACAGTTGTAGCACACAATGGTGTCCAGGGCCTTGAGACACAGCTGTGAACACAAAAATCGGGTGCATTTCTGGACAGATTGATCATAAATAAAGGCGTGGTTTCCAAGCACCTAAAACTGTGCACTCATGTATATAGTACCACAGCACTGATGAACCTACCTTCACCTTTTCATCTGCCCCAGGTCCAATTGGTACACGGCAGATGTTCCTAAACAAATAAGAAAATCATTTTAGTGCATGAAAACAACAAGTTCTTCTGATGAAACTGACTGGTTGCAACATAAAGTTAATTATCTGTCAAAATTATAATTATAAAATAACGGAGACCATTTTCTTGCTACAAATGTGACTTCAATTATATCACGGCACCATCAATTATCAATCCACGACATCTGTATCCTTACTACCCGTCTTTGGTGGGGTACGCATACTTGCAAAACATCCAAATTAATTATAACAATAATATATTATTCTCTTTATGTGACAATATGTGAACTGACAATTTGTGACTGTGTATCATTCTTAGACAACTTTAGCACATTGTCCTTCTCCCTTCTTAAATGATGTTTTCAATTTATGTATTTAGCCTTATACATTTATATTTTATATTTTTATGAGTCTGTTTACATGACACATTTATAATGTCGAGTTAATCTTAGTCATATGTTTAAGTAATTATATTAAGTGATATCTACTACATGTATATGTAAACCACCTTGAATAGATTTAACTAGATTTGGCGTTATATAAGTATATTAATTTATTCTATTTATTAAGCACTAAATCACACATTGCAGAATGATACACGTACAAAAAATAAATGTGTGTATATATATATATATATATATATATATATATACATTATTAAAAACAATTATAAATCGTAAAAAAGTATAGTAAATAACTAATTGATGTCAGAATAAACTGAACAATCAGCTAACAGTGATCTTACAAAACCAGTCCAGCGATTGTCTCCTCGTCTATGATGTACGCTGCGTTGTATTTGAAGACGTTGATGAGCAACTCCAGGAAGACTTTGATTTCACTCGACCCCAGAATAGTTGGCATCCACTCCAGCAGGAAGACACCTGTAGAGAGAGAGAGAGGACCTGCCGAATGAGTCACTGCTGTCAATCTTCTAAACATCTGGGCACCATTCTGTTAATGTCGTTAAAATCTCCTAAGCCCGATTTTATTCTTTAAATAAAATTAACTTGATCCAGATTTTGTTTAATGCAGACTTTTCCTTAAGAGCTCTTCATCTCAGTGAAATGATCCCCTGTTTCTAAATAACATCTAAAAGAGTTCTACAAGTATCAGAAGTAAAAAATACTACTTATAGTACCATGGAACACAGCAGTTGAATTTGAGTTTTTTATTTTATGAATATCAGACATAGTAACCTGCAGGTGGTGGTATACTTCCAGTTATCAAGAAATCAAGGTTCTGTCATTGAATATATCAAGTGAATTGATCAGTTGTCATGGACAGAGCATCATTGTCATGTCATTACTATGAGTGTAGTTAAACACACGTGGATACAAAATCTGTCTGAACCGAAAAGTCCGCCAGGGCTCCTAGTGACTGTGGAGTCCCGACAGTGAAGTCAGGCCGCCGATTAGGAGGAAAGGTTTGAACAAGACATTCAAACACGCTTGTTTCCTTGAGGTGTCAAATGGAGATGACACTCAAGTCCTAAGTCCCACTGACCTGTCTCCTCCTCAATGTACTCCAAGTCCTTCCCGTTGTTACACAGGAGTCGGAAGAGCTCCAGTCTTAGGGAAACAAAAAACTCAGTTACATTTACATTTCTTCCGTGCAGTGATACCCTAAGAAACCTCTATGCAAAATTGGAAAACATAATCTTCTAAGATTTTTGAGATCTGAGAATTAACAGCAGACACAAAATGATGCCAGCAATTTTCAGCTGGAGAGAAATTCGTTATAGGGTGAAATTTGTTCAGGAAAAGGTGTTTCATTATAACCGTGAATTCGTTATATCCATGTTTGTAATATTTGTGAATGCTTATAATGGAAAAGATAGGGAAAATCCCACACATAAGAAATTGTTTCATTATATCTGTCAATTTGTTACATACCCAAAAGACTAAAACCATAATGTAATAGGAACCTGGGAAAATGGCCACCAATGCAACGTTTAGACAACAAATGGTATGTTGATTCATAGACAGTCACTTGTACAACATTCATATCTGATGTCATTTCAACACAATGATGCTTCATAGCAAATATATTGGGTTTTACTGAGATGAAACAGGTAATAGCTCTGTGTTTGTATTGTTTTGCATTATACTATGGAGTATTTATATAGAAATGTATTTCTCAATCACAGTTAGGTGTTACGACATTTCAAGAGCCACGAGGTGACATGTTGTCTCTCTCTAAACATTCTCTTAACAAACTCACTAACCTGTGTGATAAGTCCTCTGGAATTCTGTGTGCTTTGATTGTTTCAAAGAGACGCACTCTCATTAGGCCAAGTTTAGCATACTAGAAAAGAAACAGTAGAACCAGTAACAGATCAACTGTAAATACAACCAGGCGTAGAAAGTACTGTATGGATCATCTTTTCTCGTGATCTATAGGAAATGTAGTTTAATTTCACAGTCATCTATTGGCAAGGTGGGAAAGATATGTCAACTGTGGTCATCTGTAAACGTATTTTTCATATTTCATATTTTCCTGTTTCTTAGCAGTTCCATCCATCTGTTGCCAAGTTATGTCTTACATGATAATGAAATAAATCCGTTAATGTCATGGTGCCTATGAGTTTTGATTTTCGTAGGATACTGGCACTAAAGAGTCGCTGTGTTAGTACTAAGAACAAGAAGCTTATTGGTAACACAAAAAGGTAACACTTTAAGAAACATTCTACAGACTCTTGCAGTAGGCACGGGAATGAGACACAGAGAACACAAGATATAACATTCTACAGACTCTTGCAGTAGGCACGGGCAATGAGACACAGAGAACACAAGATATAACATTCTACAGACTCTTGCAGTAGGCACGGGAATGAGACACAGAGAACACAAGATATAACATTCTACAGACTCTTGCAGTAGGCAAGGGCAATGAGACACAGAGAACACAAGATATAACATTCTACAGACTCTTGCAGTAGGCACGGGCAATGAGACACAGAGAACACAAGACATTGGATGGCAGTCATTGTCATCCTGAAGCAAGATAAAAACAAGGCCTCAAACTCCTGACCAACAAAATCAGTTGGACAAATGTACCTGGGCATTAATCAATACCAACCTACTGTATCACTATAATGTGGATTAATGTCCCAGATAATCCAGAGTCACAACCTGTGAAAGGGCATGACGTGATACAAGGTGTCTTGTCACTGGTCACTCACCTGTCCACTGACGACGTGCTGGAGGAAGGTGAGTGCGAGATGTCTGTCCTCAGTGGTCACTTGTGGCTCGAGCAGGTCCACCACACTCATCCACAACACCTGCAGGGCATTCTGGAGCAGAGCAGAACAGACTGAGGGGGGAGACAGGGGAGAGGGAGAGAGAGGGACAGGGAAATAAAAAGAACACAGCAAGAGACAGAGGACGGACGGACGGACGGACGGACGGACGGACGGACGGACGGACGGACGGACGGACGGACGGACGGACGGACGGACGGACGGACGGACGGACGGATGTAGTCGTCAGAGGACCATGGCTTACACAAACATGAACCTTTAAAATTTAGGCAAGTTTATTTACGCCGCATTGCACCCATTCACTGATCACTTCCTGGTCACAGTGAGGCAGAAACTGGAGCAAGACAGAATGTGTCCCGGGGAAGTTGAGTACATTTTTATCTACCCGGGGTAACTACAATCTATCTGGCATAAGGATATATTTGTATGTGTTTATGGGGGTATATAGTTCACATTAATTATGTTTGTGGTATGACTATATGCATGTATATTTGTATGTGGGTATGAATATATATATATATATATATATATATATATATATATATACATACATATATATACATATATTATATTTACATTTCCCCCTAAATTATCTGCATGTCAGTCACAAAAATTTTCACTGATGTTTTATGCAAGAAAAAAACTCCCCACTGGTTTAGGATTCTTACCAATTAAGGATTCCAGTCAGGTGTTACATGGGAACTAAGTGTCAGCAGCATCATACATGTTTCCTGTGATTGATCTGAGGTACTTAACTAAACCATCCACTGGCCAGTCCATGAAGTATTCCGTAACTATATCACTTACAATCATCACAAACACAATGCACAAGGAATTGCAAAACTGCCCGAAATTATATCATAAGAAACATCAGGAATAAATACCTTGGGTTGGGAACAAAAATCTACATCTGTGTGGAGAATGAACATGTGCAGACTGTGGAATGTAAATGTTCCTCTACACAGTTACAGAGGTAACCAGATGAACGTGAAGAAGAAGAAGAGCACATTCACTAGTGAACTGAATGACATGCTGGATGCATGACTCTGTCCAATACTTACATCTTCAAGTCGCTTTGTCTGGACAATTTCGCAGAGTTCACGCAGTTTCTGCCTGCGATGGTTGGCAGGACTGTCTTTGCCTATTTCCTGTAAGAACATGACACTTAATTACGATGCTGTACCACCTAAAGCAAACAGATTCTGCTCTAACAACTATGGCATTGTGTCTCACTTTACAGCAAAACATACATACATCTTATTACCATTCTTAAGGTTGTGATTTCTCTAGACACCCAATTAGCCATTGTTGTGAACAAATACTCCTTACCTGGATCATTTCAGCAGTGAATATAAAGTGCCTGCTGGACATACTGGCTCCGCCCACATTCGCACTCGACGCCTTCGCACTACTGCTGCTGCCACCTATGCCCAGGAAGTTCTTCAACTTGTCCATCTTGTTTGTCGATTGTTTCGACATGGTTGTAATTAGGCACCCACGCCAGGGACCACCCACTGAAAACAGTGACATGATTACGTAAACTATGCCATACAATGTGTCACCATTGTCCTTATTAAAACTGTTTTATTTTTGTTTTATCCGATGCAGTAGTAAAAAATTCTAAGTTATGATGTTGTAACTTACTAACTTACCATTCAAGTGTAGTATGTGTACATAGTTTATATAACTCAGTGTAAAATTACCAGTCTTCAAACATAGGTGAGCTCAACCCCAGGTCTCTGAATTAGCAGCAAGGGTTTGTTGTGTAGAGGTCGGCAGGCCTTCATGCAGGAAAATATTTTGCCAATCAACTATTTTATGGCAGATACATCTGTATGTTAACTCACATACATACATACACGGCACTCAAAGTGTGCATCATGTCCTGAAATGGCCAATAAACACATGCGTGACATCCAATTTCAAAGCATAATTGACAACATACATGTATATGATTTCTAAAGACCTATCCAGTGAAATTCCTATCTGTCGAAAATGGATTTTTTCCATCCAGAAGACAGGTGGAGTGAACAGGTCAGTAGCGAAAGGGTTTGTGAGTTGTGACTGTTACAAATTTAAGAAATTGATAGTTTATATATTTTGACATATCTTCGGACACCAGTTGAAACTGCTGTGAAAACATCTCAACAATATCCAGCCACCTCACAACTAAGGACACCTTTGGACAATCCCAAACAATATCTGGAGCAAATGCGTATGGGAATATTAATGCATTACTCCATCTAATATGGACACCTTGGCATTCAGGTTGTTTTGGCTCAGTCTAGAGATTGACCTTTTTACTAGCAGTCTCATCTCACTGTATTTTTATTAATGGTACAACATATGGTTTCATTAAATGACAAGATTCATGCAAAATGGTAAGATCCTATCATAAGTAACACTATAGCAATAATTACTTTGAGTGGTTATTCCTAGTTTGGTGGAGGGGGTTAGCTAATTTGAAATTACTAATAAGAATTGTTGGGTTATGATTGTTATTGCTGGGTCCTGACTGTTTACTGCCTGTCCTATTGTTTGATCTGCATGTGGGTAATTAAAATGACATTAAGTCACACCTGAGATGGACACTACCAATGGGGCGTGGCTACTGGCTAGCTACAGGGAACAATAGCTGGCCACAGGATGTGTCAAGTTACTTCTGTTTACTGGTGGGATGGTCTTAACCGTTTCACAAATCATTATCTGACAATACGTAGAACACTACTGTGCCTGGACACAGATAATATTTCCTTGTTGGTAATTACTGCGTGTCCAATAAATTCATAAGTGCAGATGTGTCAGGAATGGGAGAGTACATCTTAGGAAGTAAATCTTTCACTTGCCAATGTGCATGATATTGTTCGTCCAGTAGACCCACAAGGTGTGAATATGTGGTGGTGGTGGTGAACTATTGTGTGCACTTCACTATATATAGTAGGAAGAGAACAAGTAAGGGATGGATTTGTGAGAGGGTGAATCACTGCACGAACTATGACTGAAACTGTCATAAAGGCAAAGCCTAACTTTAAATTAGATCTTCTGTTATTATATTAATGTAAGTTCTTTGTTAGTCGTATACAGGGGTTAACCTGAATGAAGTAGGGTGAATACCTGAGTCCACTGACTACGACTGCAAGGGAGTTTACAACAGAGTCAGCACTAGAAACTTCGAATGGAACATGGATCATTGGCCATTGCCGATGTCTTAATTTGTCCTTACTAACATTGTGTATTAATTGACACGTCGTTTTTGTTATATTTACCTAATGCCTCTCATGCACAATTCTCCATCGAACACTACTACTGCTAATATTGACGATTCCACAGGTGTCAAGCCGCATAATCAGCTGCTAAACAACAAATCTCTTGCTCTAGGCAAAAATCAGCTATGAGCGATAATACAAGACAAAATGGGGAGATCGCTATGTTTGATCGCTGACCCACGATTTTCTGACTTAATGCAATACAAAAAGTATTGCATCTCGAAGATTTCAAACATGTGACTTGCTATGCAGAATACGTACCGTTAAAACTACGATGTACGCATTTACATATCAAATAATCGCAGTCTACTGTTCCATTTCACAACCATTTGACGTTGGCTCAGGCTATTTCCCGAGCTGCTCGGTAAATAAGAAACAGTCGAGTCCTTATTTCCCGAGCTGCTCGGTAAATAAGAAGCAGTCGAGTCCTTATTTGTCGAGCAGCTCGAGAAATAGCGGCGACTCGTCTCCTTATTTGTCGAGCATATTTTTTGATGAATCTGTGGGCTCTTACAAAGGATTTTCGTGCACATACTAATTGTTAGTAGTAAATGCGATGCTGTTGGGTCGTTTCCTGCTGGTATGTATCCGTTTTCATGAGAAACAACGAGTTTTCTTAGCCATCGATCTGCTCGAGAAATAGCGGCGACTCGTCTCCTTATTTGTCGAGCAGATGTTTTGATGAATCTGTGGACTCTTACAAAGGATTTTCTTGCACATACTAATTGTTAGTAGTAAATGTGATGCTGTTGGGTCGTTTCCTGCTTGTGTTTATCCGTTTTCATGAGAAACAACGAGTTTTCTTAGCCATCGATCTGCTCGAGAAATAACGCCAACTCGACTCGCTATTTGTCGAGCTGCTCGAGAAATAGCGGCGACTCGTCTCCTTATTTGTCGAGCAGATGTTTTGATGAATCTGTGGGCTCTTACAAAGGATTTTCGTGCACATACTAATTGTTAGTAGTAAATGTGATGCTGTTGGGTCGTTTCCTGCTGGTATGTATCCGTTTTCATGAGAAACAACGAGTTTTCTTAGCCATCGATCTGCTCGAGAAATAGCGGCGACTCGTCTCCTTATTTGTCGAGCAGATGTTTTGATGAATCTGTGGACTCTTACAAAGGATTTTCTTGCACATACTAATTGTTAGTAGTAAATGTGATGCTGTTGGGTCGTTTCCTGCTTGTGTTTATCCGTTTTCATGAGAAACAACGAGTTTTCTTAGCCATCGATCTGCTCGAGAAATAACGCCAACTCGACTCGCTATTTGTCGAGCTGCTCGAGAAATAGCGGCGACTCGTCTCCTTATTTGTCGAGCAGATGCTTTGATGAATCTGTGGGCTCTTACAAAGGATTTTCGTGCACATACTAATTGTTAGTAGTAAATGCGATGCTGTTGGGTCGTTTCCTGCTGGTATGTATCCGTTTTCATGAGAAACAACGAGTTTTCTTAGCCATCGATCTGCTCGAGAAATAGCGGCGACTCGTCTCCTTATTTGTCGAGCAGATGTTTTGATGAATCTGTGGACTCTTACAAAGGATTTTCTTGCACATTCTAATTGTTAGTAGTAAATGTGATGCTGTTGGGTCGTTTCCTGCTTGTGTTTATCCGTTTTCATGAGAAACAACGAGTTTTCTTAGCCATCGATCTGCTCGAGAAATAGCGGCGACTCGGCTCGTTATATGTCGAGCAGATCTGGGCGTGCATGAATGGGGGGGGGGGGGGCACACTAAAAGGCGGGCCACAATTGGCAGACCGCGCGGATACGATTTGCGCGTGCGATCGTAAATATTGGAGACTTTTATTATTGTTTTGTACTAACAATTCTAAATGTAATACCGAAAGGTGTTACGTGTATTTATAAAATCTTAGAAATAAATTAAAATGTTAGGCCTTACTAATTCACTAGTTATTTTAGTATGTTCTCATTTACAGCTCAATGTGTGACCTTATTTTATTAAATATTCCATAATTCATGCATTGTTATGACCTATATGTTTACATTAGTCATTTAAACTGATTTGTGAGTTTTGTTGCATGTTTTTGGCAGGCAAAAATGAACATACCGATGTTGTATTCGCAACTTTGTAACTTTTAGGTGTGTTCAGGCACAGACTTTTTAAGGGCTGTATGCTACATACTATAATTATATATATATATATATATATATATATATATATATATATATACTCTATATAATGATATTACTTTATTCTGTGTCATTTGCATAGCAGTTGATGCCATTGTTTTAGTCAACCTAGTGACATTGATACATGTCTTAATTGTTGCGTGGTGGTACAGTATCATAACGGAAAGACTGATTTGTGAGTTTAATTTGCCAATACTGTTGTTATATTTTATTTGCATGTGTTTGTTAAGGTAAGAATACGCATATTGTCGCTTCTAGGGGGTGTTCATTTTGAACATGATATACATTTTATATCACACACACACACACACACACACACACACACACACACACACACACACACACACACACACACACACACACACACACACACACACACACACACACACCATGTAGACACATACAAATCTCATAAATATACACACACACATCTTACAAACACACCGCACACCACATAAACACACAAACACAAATATAAGCACATAAACACACATGCATATAACAGATTCACACACACAGATCATTCCATAGACTCATTGCATGAAGCTGTTGGGACAATTCTTCCTAAGAGCACTCAATCTTTTTTCTGTGAAGTGGTTGCTGTAGTCTTCACCAAGCTATTCCTCATCCAGATCCTGTTGCAATCCTTGGTGTCATTTCTGCAATTATAATTCAGGATGACAATGACTTTTACAATGAATTATAAAAATATAAAATAGTGTTAATTTTGAATTTACCCTGTAAAACAATCAACCACATAATAATGTTTATTATAATTCAGATAAGTTGTGTTTTCCCCAATGAATGCTGCAGGGCCTACAACTAAACTGGATATTATTAGAAACAACTGGAATGTAGGAAAGATATAACGAAGTCACTGTAATATAATATAATAAATTATTGAAACAGCATGTATAATTTCAAAATACAATGATCATGATACGTCAAGTACAAAACAAATTAGGCAGAAGATGGTCTTTGTGATTTAGTACTCAGTGTTACATAAACCTTACTTCTGACTATATAGTCTTAATAAAAATTCAGTCACAGAGTAATAAATAGCAATTACCTGTAGAAGTTGCAAACTGTTAAATCAATGATCTCTTAATCCACACACCAAAGCCAGGAGCTGTCTTCCCTATCTAAGACACAGCTTGATATGAGGTCTGAAAATTCAAACCCTATACACTTGTATAACTACAAGCCAGCAGCTGCCAAGCAGAAGCCTGAAATAATATACACTGTGTACTGCCCAATTTGTTAGGGGTAATTATCCCACTAATTGCTCAACTCCAGGGGTAAAAATGTCCTCCTGGGACAACCCACTTGGACAGAGCCACAACACTCATTTGATGTCAGCAGGGGAGCTTTTAAGCACATCAAACCAGCCTGTGCAATCCAAGATGTTGAAACTAGGCACAGAGTAGGGGGAAATAAATAAATAAGGAAGTAACTCTAACCAACTTAGGTAGTGCCACCAACTAAGTGTCAGAGGGGAAAGTCATGCAGTAATAATTTGCATTAGTCACTGGGTAACATAACTGGATTTTGGTTCTATTAGAAGTTTACTATACTCCAGATTTCAAGTTACATATTTCGAAATATTGAGCACAATATTGGTGATCAGCAGTCATAATTTATAATTTATAATAGAGTCGATGTAAGCACCGTATCTTCTCTGTTTATTGTTTGCCATGTTTTGACATCTGTCAGATATACAATATGTAAAATTAGAAAAATACTCTATTTTATTTCATTTCCTCAAAAATACCTTATCCCTGTGAGACAGTGACAGTGTACATAATAATTGCAACCACATGTCAGAGAATGTATGTGCATAATTATTCTTTAAAAAGAGAGGGCTATTTCTTTGAGCAGATACATGTGTGAGGTTATTAATAGTTAATGGTAAACGTATACTTGATTCCTTTTTGGTAAATTTGGCACAATGTTGGTTTCGGGCGGTTGACCAACTTAGGTCTGTATAGTTATAAATGGATAACAAAATTAATGTCCATTCCTCAAAACTATATTACATATGTGACACAGTGATAATGTAGTTCTATTAGAAGTTCACTATTATTTAAGCAGACACTCCAGATTTCAAGTTACATATTTCTAAATATTGAGCACAATATTGGTGATCAGCAGTTATAATTATAGTGTAGATAAATATATAAATATATATATTTATAATATATATATATACACTGTATATATACATATATGTGTGTGTGTATATATATGTATGTTAATATTATATATGCCAGTATGTAATGTAAGTGGATGTAAGCACCATATGTTCTCTGTCTATTGTTCGCCATGTTTCGACATCTGTCAGATATTTCAATACAATATGTTAAATTAGAAAAAAATACTCTATTTCATTTCCTCGAAAATACCTTATCTCTGTGAGACAGTGACAGTGTACATAATAATTGCAACCACATGTCAGAGAATGTACAATTACTCTTTAAAAAGAGAGGGCTATTTCTTTGAGTAGATACATGTGTGAGGTTATTAATGGTTAACTGTAAATGTATACTTGATTCCTTTTTGGTAAATTTGGCACAACGTTGGTTTAGGGTGGTTGACCAACTTGGGTCTGTATATAGTTATAAATGGATAAAAAAAATAATGTCCAATCCTCAAAACTATATTACATATGCAGGGTTAGAATTTAGCCTAAAATGAGTGGGGGCTAGCAGGGCCCCCACTTTTCAAAATCTAGGGGCCCGACACAAAAAGTGGGGGCCATGCAACAAATGCACGTTTAAGTCGCATTGTAACTATAAGTTTATTCAACACATGCCACAACCATAATGGCTGTAGCCTATGTAGCAGCTTAATTAGTTAATGCTAATGATAATTTCAAGAGATCAATGGAGGGTTGTTAATTTTCCTCTGAATCGGAGCTGCTTGAAACCTGTAGATCTTCCTCTTTGGGCTGCCTGGGTTTGTAGATGGCAACACGAGGTCGCCTCTTCCTGCTCCCCCACCCACCCACAACAGCTTAATGGCCATAAACTGTTTAAACCAAGCATTGATGCCATAGCTTTATGTAGAGACCCGTCTACCCGTCATTAGGACGGGTAAAAACGAATATGGACAGGCAGTTATATGGGTGGACGGGTAAAAAAATGAAGGAGCAATAAAAAGGTTTCCAAAACCATAGATATTGTTAGTTATGCCTTGAAAGTGAGTGTAAATGGTGTCATATGTGTGTTTGTAGCCCATTTCAGGTCATCAGGCACATCTAAAAGTTCGCAAACTAGCTTAACAGTTAACATCCATGTGTCCACCAAAACATGTATGCCTGGCAAATTTTTTATCCTGCATAAAGCCCTGATTGATGCCTATGTACCTATATATCTATTGCCACAGCATTATGGAAAATGACAGTTTAGTTACATCGTAGAACTTCATAGTAGATTATGTCTAAGACCTGTCTATTTCTAGTAACACAATCCTAGGCTATTAATTCTTTTTCCCTGGCCTAGTCAACAGGTTTGTCCAACTCAGCAACCCCTTGTCAATAAATGTTAACCCTGACCAAGGGCAGCAACCTTCTGCCCCCCTTCCACCCCCACCCCAGGCAGCAGCCAGCATCATTTACTGGTAAAGTGAATAATGACATTTTCTTTGCCTTGGCCTCTGGGATAGGAAGTTGTCAGGCCATTATTTATCAATTTTACAATTCTGTGACCTGGGGGCCAGTCGGGCTCACAGAGTTCAACATCTGGGGGCCCGACAGTAAATGTGGGGGCCAGCGGGCCCCTGGGCCCTCGCTAAATTCGAACCCTGCATATGTGACACAATTATAGTGTATGAATAATTGTCATTATTTGCCAGTGTATATTTGTTAAAAAGCAATATTTTACTTTGATTGACCTAATAAATGCATGTTAATCTAATTGACATATGTCATAGTAATTGTACTTTAACTAACTATATATGTTTACTGCATCATGCTTTATATGAATTTTCTTGGGTAAAAAAACAGAATTTGGTCAACATATTGCCCCAACGTTGGCCTAATATTGGCACTACGTTGATTTAGGGTTGTTTGCCCAATGTCAGTCCAACGTTGGTTGATATTTGTGTAAAAAATGGAATTGCATAATTATGTGTATCAGGTCAATAATTGAACCATCACCGTACCATCGTTAGAATATTAAACTCAATTAATTTGTGTCTACAGTGTGTGTGTGCGTGCGTGCGTGCGTGCGTGCGTGCGTGCGTGCGTGTGTTTATGTGGTGTGTTTATGCATGTACGTGGTATGTGTATGTTGGTTGTATATGTGTGTAAGTGTGTGTGTATACCTGAGTGTGCATCTGTGTGTGTTTATGTATGCACACCCATATATGTGTGTGCATATGTATGTGTACGTGTATGAGTGTGTGTATGACTGTATGCATACATGTTTGTGCATAAGTGGACTTGTGTGCATGTGTATATGTGGTGTGTGGTGTTTATATGTTGTCTGTGTGTGTGTGTGTGTGTGTGTGTGTGTGTGTGTGTGTGTGTGTGTGTGTGTGTGTGTGTGTGTGTGTGTGTGTGTGTTGTGTGCTATGCTGTTGTGTACGTGTAGCTGTGGTGGTGTGTATGTAGATGTGTGTGCATGAGTGTGTGCTTGTGTGTGGGTGTATTTAAGTGTAGTGATGTGACGGTATCATATGTTATGAGCAGTTCCATATTAATAAACCATTATTAAAAACCAAGACCAGTGTGCTATATAAGAAACGTGTAGCTTCTAAACACAAGACCAAAAAATATGTTCGTTAAGCCAGTTAACGCTGGCTGAACATAAAAACCACATACACATATTAAGCTTACGTTGGTCCAACACAACGTTGGCCCAACAAACAAAAACACATACTGCACATAAGAAGCTTACGTTGGCCCAACATTGGGCCACCGTTGGCCCAACACAAAACCAATGTTGGCTGAATGTTGGATTATAATTTGCCAACGTTGGTCCAACGAGCAAAATGACGTTGGCCCAACGTATGTTGCCAACGTTGGCCCAATGTAAAATGCCAACATTGGCCCAACGTTGGCCCAACGTTAGCCCACATTTATATAACTGAAAATGTAACTGTATAATTATGTGGATTGTGTCATTAATTGAACCACCGCTGTACCAACATTAATAATATCAAACTTAGTTTATTTGAAATTTATGTTGGCGGTACATAGTTGGCCCAATGTTGGCCCAACGTTGTTCACCCAACGCCAACATTATGCCAACGGTACCATAGTTGGGCCAACATTGGGCCAACGTAGGCTTGCTATCTGGGGAGTCGGCGTTATTATTTGTCCAGCAGAACGATGCCTAAGAAAAATCGTTATTTCTCATGAAAACGGATACATACAAGCAGGAAACGACCCAACAGCATCGCATTTACTACTAACAATTAGTATGTGCAAGAAAATCCTTTGTAAGAGCCCACAGATTCATCAAAAAATCTGCTCGACAAATAACGAGACGAGTCGCCGCTATTTCTCGAGCAGATCGATGGCTAAGAAAACTCGTTGTTTCTCATGAAAACGGATACATACAAGCAGGAAACGACCCAACAGCATCGCATTTACTACTAACAATTAGTATGTGCAAGAAAATCCTTTGTAAGAGCTCACAGATTCATCAAAAAATCTGCTCGACAAATAAGGAGACGAGTCGCCGCTATTTCTCGAGCAGCTCGACAAATAGCGAGTCGAGTCGCCGCTATTTCTCGAGCAGATCGATGGCTAAGAAAACTCGTTGTTTCTCATGAAAACGGATTCATACAAGCAGGAAACGACCCAACAGCATCGCATTTACTACTAACAATTAGTATGTGCAAGAAAATCCTTTGTAATAGCTCACAGATTCATCAAAAAATCTGCTCGACAAATAAGGAGACGAGTCGCCGCTATTTCTCGAGCAGCTCGACAAATAGCGAGTCGAGTCGCCGCTATTTCTCGAGCAGATCGAAGGCTAAGAAAACTCGTTGTTTCTCATGAAAACGGATTCATACAAGCAGGAAACGACCCAACAGCATCGCATTTACTACTAACAATTAGTATGTGCAAGAAAATCCTTTGTAAGAGCTCACAGATTCATCAAAAAATCTGCTCGACAAATAACGAGACGAGTCGCCGCAATTTCTCGAGCAGCTCGACAAATAGCGAGTTGAGTCGCCGCTATTTCTCGAGCAGATCGATGGCTAAGAAAACTCGTTGTTTCTCATGAAAACGGATTCATACAAGCAGGAAACGACCCAACAGCATCGCATTTACTACTAACAATTAGTATGTGCAAGAAAATCCTTTGTAATAGCTCACAGATTCATCAAAAAATCTGCTCGACAAATAAGGAGACGTGTCGCCGCTATTTTTCGAGCAGATCGATGGCTAAGAAAACTCGTTGTTTCTCATGAAAACGGATACATACAAGCAGGAAACGACCCAACAGCATCGCATTTACTACTAACAATTAGTATGTGCAAGAAAATCCTTTGTAAGAGCCCACAGATTCATCAAAAAATCTGCTCGATAAATAACGAGACGAGTCGCCGCTATTTCTCGAGCAGCTCGACAAATAGCGAGTCGAGTCGCCGCTATTTCTCGAGCAGATCGATGGCTAAGAAAACTCGTTGTTTCTCATGAAAACGGATACATACAAGCAGGAAACGACCCAACAGCATCGCATTTACTACTAACAATTAGTATGTGCAAGAAAATCCTTTGTAAGAGCTCACAGATTCATCAAAAAATCTGCTCGACAAATAAGAAGACGAGTCGCCGCTATTTCTCGAGCAGCTCGACAAATAGCGAGTCGAGTCGCCGCTATTTCTCGAGCAGATCGATGGCTAAGAAAACTCGTTGTTTCTCATGAAAACGGATACATACAAGCAGGAAACGACCCAACAGCATCGCATTTACTACTAACAATTAGTATGTGCAAGAAAATCCTTTGTAAGAGCTCACAGATTCATCAAAAAATCTGCTCGACAAATAACGAGACGAGTCGCCGCTATTTCTCGAGCAGCTCGACAAATAGCGAGTCGAGTCGCCGCTATTTCTCGAGCAGATCGATGGCTAAGAAAACTCGTTGTTTCTCATGAAAACGGATTCATACAAGCAGGAAACGACCCAACAGCATCGCAGTTACTACTAACAATTAGTATGTGCAAGAAAATCCTTTGTAATAGCTCACAGATTCATCAAAAAATCTGCTCGACAAATAAGGAGACGAGTCGCCGCTATTTCTCGAGCAGCTCGACAAATAGCGAGTCGAGTCGCCGCTATTTCTCGAGCAGATCGATGGCTAAGAAAACTCGTTGTTTCTCATGAAAACGGATTCATACAAGCAGGAAACGACCCAACAGCATCGCATTTACTACTAACAATTAGTATGTGCAAGAACATCCTTTGTAAGAGCTCACAGATTCATCAAAAAATCTGCTCGACAAATAAGGAGACGAGTCGCCGCTATTTCTCGAGCAGCTCGACAAATAGCGAGTCGAGTCGCCGCTATTTCTCGAGCAGATCGATGGCTAAGAAAACTCGTTGTTTCTCATGAAAACGGATTCATACAAGCAGGAAACGACCCAACAGCATCGCATTTACTACTAACAATTAGTATGTGCAAGAAAATCCTTTGTAAGAGCCCACAGATTCATCAAAAAATCTGCTCGACAAATAACGAGACGAGTCGCCGCTATTTCTCGAGCAGCTCGACAAATAGCGAGTCGAGTCGCCGCTATTTCTCGAGCAGATCGATGGCTAAGAAAACTCGTTGTTTCTCATGAAAACAGATACATACAAGCAGGAAACGACCCAACAGCATCGCATTTACTACTAACAATTAGCATGTGCACGAAAATCCTTTGTAAGAGCTCACAGATTCATCAAAAAATCTGCTCGACAAATAACGAGACGAGTCGCCGCTATTTCTCGAGCAGATCGATGGCTAAGAAAACTCGTTGTTTCTCATGAAAACGGATACATACAAGCAGGAAACGACCCAACAGCATCGCATTTACTACTAACAATTAGTATGTGCAAGAAAATCCTTTGTAAGAGCTCACATATTCTTCAAAAAATCTGCTCGACAAATAACGAGACGAGTCGCCGCTATTTCTCGAGCAGCTCGACAAATAGCGAGTCGAGTCACCGCTATTTCTCGAGCAGATCGATGGCTAAGAAAACTCGTTGTTTCTCATGAAAACGGATACATACAAGCAGGAAACGACCCAACAGCATCGCATTTACTACTAACAATTAGTATGTGCAAGAAAATCCTTTGTAAGAGCTCACAGATTCATCAACAAATCTGCTCGACAAATAACGAGACGAGTCGCCGCTATTTCTCGAGCAGCTCGACAAATAGCGAGTCGAGTCGCCGCTATTTCTCGAGCAGATCGATGGCTAAGAAAACTCGTTGTTTCTCATGAAAACGGATACATACAAGCAGGAAACGACCCAACAGCATCGCATTTACTACTAACAATTAGTATGTGCAAGAAAATCCTTTGTAAGAGCTCACAGATTTATCAAAAAATCTGCTCGACAAATAACGAGACGAGTCGCCGCTATTTCTCGAGCAGCTCGACAAATAGCGAGTCGAGTCGCCGCTATTTCTCGAGCAGATCGATGGCTAAGAAAACTCGTTGTTTCTCATGAAAACGGATACATACAAGCAGGAAACGACCCAACAGCATCGCATTTACTACTAACAATTAGTATGTGCAAGAAAATCCTTTGTAAGAGCTCACAGATTTATCAAAAAATCTGCTCGACAAATAACGAGACGAGTCGCCGCTATTTCTCGAGCAGATCGATGGCTAAGAAAACTCGTTGTTTCTCATGAAAACGGATACATACAAGCAGGAAACGACCCAACAGCATCGCATTTACTACTAACAATTAGTATGTGCAAGAAAATCCTTTGTAAGAGCTCACATATTCTTCAAAAAATCTGCTCGACAAATAACGAGACGAGTCGCCGCTATTTCTCGAGCAGCTCGACAAATAGCGAGTCGAGTCACCGCTATTTCTCGAGCAGATCGATGGCTAAGAAAACTCGTTGTTTCTCATGAAAACGGATACATACAAGCAGGAAACGACCCAACAGCATCGCATTTACTACTAACAATTAGTATGTGCAAGAAAATCCTTTGTAAGAGCTCACAGATTTATCAAAAAATCTGCTCGACAAATAACGAGACGAGTCGCCGCTAGTTCTCGAGCAGCTCGACAAATAGCGAGTCGAGTCGCCGCTATTTCTCGAGCAGATCGATGGCTAAGAAAACTCGTTGTTTCTCATGAAAACGGATACATACAAGCAGGAAACGACCCAACAGCATCGCATTTACTACTAACAATTAGTATGTGCAAGAAAATCCTTTGTAAGAGCTCACAGATTCATCAAAAAATCTGCTCGACAAATAAGGAGACGAGTCGCCGCTATTTCTCGAGCAGATCGATGGCTAAGAAAACTCGTTGTTTCTCATGAAAACGGATACATACAAGCAGGAAACGACCCAACAGCATCGCATTTACTACTAACAATTAGTATGTGCAAGAAAATCCTTTGTAAGAGCTCACAGATTCTTCAAAAAATCTGCTCGACAAATAACGAGACGAGTCGCCGCTATTTCTCGAGCAGCTCGACAAATAGCGAGTCGAGTCACCGCTATTTCTCGAGTAGATCGATGGCTAAGAAAACTCGTTGTTTCTCATGAAAACGGATACATACAAGCAGGAAACGACCCAACAGCATCGCATTTACTACTAACAATTAGTATGTGCAAGAAAATCCTTTGTAAGAGCTCACAGATTCATCAACAAATCTGCTCGACAAATAACGAGACGAGTCGCCGCTATTTCTCGAGCAGATCGATGGCTAAGAAAACTCGTTGTTTCTCATGAAAACGGATACATACAAGCAGGAAACGACCCAACAGCATCGCATTTACTACTAACAATTAGTATGTGCAAGAAAATCCTTTGTAAGAGCTCACATATTCTTCAAAAAATCTGCTCGACAAATAACGAGACGAGTCGCCGCTATTTCTCGAGCAGCTCGACAAATAGCGAGTCGAGTCACCGCTATTTCTCGAGCAGATCGATGGCTAAGAAAACTCGTTGTTTCTCATGAAAACGGATACATACAAGCAGGAAACGACCCAACAGCATCGCATTTACTACTAACAATTAGTATGTGCAAGAAAATCCTTTGTAAGAGCTCACAGATTCATCAACAAATCTGCTCGACAAATAACGAGACGAGTCGCCGCTATTTCTCGAGCAGCTCGACAAATAGCGAGTCGAGTCGCCGCTATTTCTCGAGCAGATCGATGGCTAAGAAAACTCGTTGTTTCTCATGAAAACGGATACATACAAGCAGGAAACGACCCAACAGCATCGCATTTACTACTAACAATTAGCATGTGCACAAAAATCCTTTGTAAGAACTCACAGATTCATCAAAAAATCTGCTCGACAAATAACGAGACGAGTCGCCGCTATTTCTCGAGCAGCTCGACAAATACCTAACGAATCTGGCGTTATATCTCGAGCAGCTCGACAAATAAAAACTGTCGATTGTCACACGTTCTTTGCTTCGTCTGTTCAATAACTGTACATGAGAATGCTTTATGAAGTTCTTTATTTGTGATACAACTCCCAGACATACACTGCGGCTTTCACGCGACCTCGCCATCAGCGGCCCATCAGCAGCACAACAACAGGCCAACACAGGGAGGGTTCATTAACTCAATGACGTTACATCGATAGGGACCTATTTCTCATCAGAACGGATAAATACAGACAGGAAACTTTCCAGCAGCGTTACATTTACTACAAACAGTTAGTCTGTCAACTTACATGCCATAACAATACTCCTAAGTGCACGAATACGCATATCCAGATCTGCTCGAGAAATAAGGCGAGGTCGGTCCCTTATTTCCCGAGCAGCTCGACAAATAAGGCGACGTCGGGCTGCTATTTCCCGAGCAGCTCGCTAAATAGCCAGTCCCTTATATATAAATA
>OZ024858.1:1557230-1559730 GCA_964017155.1 Oasisia sp. SBJ-2009
GGAGAGGGAGAGGGAGAGGGAGAGGGAGAGGGAGAGGAGAGGGAGAGGAGAGGGAGAGGGAGAGGGAGAGGGAGAGGGAGAGGGAGAGGGAGAGGGAGAGAGAGCGACAGAGAGAGGCAGAAAGAGAGAGGCAGAGTGAGTGAGTGAGTGAGTGAGTGAGTGAGTGAGTGAGTGAGTGAGTGAGTGAGTGAGTGAGTGAGTGAGTGAGTGAGTGAGTGAGTGAGTGAGTGAGTGAGTGAGTGAGTGAGTGAGTGAGTGAGTGAGTGAGTGAGTGAGTGAGTGAGTGAGTGAGTGAGTGAGTGAGTGAGTGAGTGAGTGAGTGAGTGAGTGAGTGAGTGAGTGAGTGAGTGAGTGAGTGAGTGAGTGAGTGAGTGAGTGAGTGAGTGAGTGGGTGGGTGGGTGAGTGAGTGAGTGAGTGGGTGAGTGAGTGAGTGAGTGAGTGAGTGAGTGAGTGAGTGAGTGAGTGAGAGAGAGAGAGAGAGACAGACATACAGACAGACAGACAGACAGACAGACAGAGAGAGAGAGAGAGAGAGAGAGAGAGAGAGAGAGAGCGAGAGAGACAGAGAGAGAGAGAGAGAGAGAGAGAGAGAGAGAGAGAGAGAGAGACTGAAACAGAGACATAGAGAGAGAACAAAACACAAACGTTGACAGACACTTTTGATCATTTTATATTAATTGTGTTACAATTGAAAATCGTATTCTTCAAAACAGTCGCACGTAATATATAAATATATAAATAAATAACAATGTAACATTAAAATAAATTAGACCATTCACCAAGATAAATACTTGTACACTGAAAAACATGACGATATCACAGAAAGCTTCATTAGACTTATTGCAGAAATGGCAATGAATACAACAATGCAGTTGTTATTCTCCTGAACAAATGTAAACATTTGGTCAACAAACGCCTACAGTTATAGGAACAGTCTGACTGGTTTCGTGGAGAAGTACGGGTCAACGAAGAAACAACAAACACTGATAATAAATATAACTATACAGATTGCAAATAAATAACACACACAAATGATAACGTCAGTAACGGTTGTATAATACAGGTGGGACTTGGACTAAACAGACTGCGTCCACAAGTTCTGCTGTTGCCGCTAGCATTAGTCACCTGTGTATTAATTTGGATCCATGCGAGTAGTCAAAATATTTGACGTGCACACGTAAAGTGCAGCAGCAACTGGTTATCTGTGTCGTGATTGGCTGAGTTTACATCCAACGATGGGTCGACACGCACCATCACAACGGGAGCCGTGACCGTCGCTGCACTGTGCGTCGAGCAACAACCAAGTGCAGTGAATGTTGCTGCCAAGTAACAACGTCGGTGTAACTGGCGGCCCCTGGCGGCCAAGTGTAACATCAAGAAATAGCACGTAAGAGACGCACAGCAAATGACAGCAAGGAAAAAGCGCCCAAACATAAAATTGCGAATAATTGATCATGCATGGTCTTAACAACCCAACATAAAACACTAAAACGTTAATGCCAATTTTGTCGTACATAATTGCGACAGCGAGTTAAACCAAACCGTGCTCTGAGTTGTTTTGTCCACTCATGTGTATAGTTGACCATCAAACGACAACAAACCCGTCGGTCAGAAACAGTAACACAGAAACAATTGGTTATGCTTCCTGGATAACATTATTATTTTGGCACATATCTACGAGATTGTCAGTGGATGGTTTTAGTTCCACCCACAACTTCCGCATGTCTCCACAGGAAGTGACGACCATCAGTTCATCAGGACGGGTCAGCGAGGAACTGGCGGGAGCTTCCTCCCGGGCGAAACCAACGCGGTCGACGGCTCCGCCTTAGGAAGGGAGAGCTGCCCAGGCGCGGCTCTCTGTGCTGATCTGTCAACCAGGTTCAGGTTGATGACACGCACGCGTTCGCCGTCTTCAAGCCCCGCTAAAGTCTTCGAATTACTGCGGACAGGCCACGTCTCGTTGGCGAGCGAGACACGACCACGGAGCTGTGATTTGATAGTCTCGTTCTCCTCCACAAGCTTGTTGTAACTCCGCTTCAGCGCAACGAATCGTTTCAGTTGATTCGACAACTCCGTCTTCACCTCGTTCAAACGCACCTTGGCTTGAGTTGCTTCCTCTTTCAACGAACTGTTTCGCTCGCCCGTGTCTCGTTTCTCACACACGAGCTTCGCGATTTCGCTTTCCATGCTGTTGATTTTCCGCAACAAATCTAACTTCTCTTCGGCCAGTTGGCGGGCCTCTGTGTCGGCGTTGGCGTTCCCGTTAGACGTCACTTGCTCACGCAGCTGTCTGACTTCCCGTTCCAAGTCACGTCTCGTTTCCGCGAGCATTTCGTCGGCCTTGACCCGAGCGTTCCACTGATCCATCGCCTGTTCCTTCAGCCGTTCGTTCTCCTTCAGGATCGTGTCCAGTCGTTGCTGCTGCATCGCCGTGTCGTTCTCCAGCCTCGTGTTGATGTACTCCAGTTGACGGTTGGCCGCCAGGAGGCGCTCCAATTC
>OZ024858.1:1564730-1572230 GCA_964017155.1 Oasisia sp. SBJ-2009
AATAAATCTATTAAATACGCACGTAGACGTGTTTGCACATAGGTGTGTATGCACGTAAGACGAACAATGAGCATTCATTTAGTGTATCGTACACACAGCAGCTGTGCCGTCGACTGATTATGTCTTTAGCATTAATTAATATTTTCCTGGTCCACTCAACTTCCGCACAAACTCACACTGGAGGCGACGACATGCGACGGAATGCGGTAGATTGATGACTGCCTCAGTAGCCACAGTAACCACACACCTGAACCACACAACTCACTGTGTGTGGCTAATCTCACAACACGTAGCACGCGTCAGCAACCTATGAGGCTGCCATTGTAGTCGAGTAGTTTTATTGCGTATGTAAACACGGCTAGGTGGAAATACAGCGCTGGTCCAACTACACGGTTCCGGTCGGCTGCACAACTTCGAGGCTCGTGACCATTCAGGTGTGACAACTGCGCTACTCGATTGGATCAACCGCAGCAACACCAGCGCTCTATTTGATTGTGCATTCCTTATTAAAATCGATTACTCGCAGGTCGACGTAGGCCGCATTCAGCCACGCGGCGTAGTCAGGCTGCCTAGCAACGCGTAAACAAACCGACGCTAGGCCGCAGTGTGTATTGACGGGCGCCGTGCTAACTCGAAACACGACCTATATCAGGGCGTGTTCCTGGCAGGGACTTCGGATAATGTGAAATGGCCTTTGGCGACAGGAACTTTGGTTTCTACGACCGACAGATGCAGTCGTTTTGAGAAGACAAACGCGAGAACAGCACCGCCGGAAAGGACACACTCCGTCGCGCGTGCGTGAGAGGCACGGCGTGAAGTCCTCCGCGTAATACAAATGAATAATTAAAGGGAAATGAGTCATACGTGGTCACAAAACATTAATTTTCTAATCCACAGGGAATAGTTCGGTGACTGAGAATTCACGAGAGGTTAATTTCCTTCATGGAACATGTCATACCTGTTGTTTTATGACTGTGCCAAGCAACGGGTTATCGCGTAGGATTTTATTGACTTGTCCATGAACTGGCAAAAGCACCAATGTAGTAATTCTTAATTAGTAATTTGCAGTAGCAGTAGTAAAGAAGCTAATTACTATAGAAAGATCGATGTACGTAGAAGAAGTAAACTGACTGTGTGGTTGTGACAGGCGTCTACATTTAGATAATATACTAATAGCATTTTAATTGGCAAATTAAAATAACGTTTTGCTCCTTTAATTATAATAATTATAGTTTGCATTGATCGTAGGATCGACCGTTGGTTGTGCTTCATTTATTAGAAATACGTAACAATCTTAATTCGTTGTGTTTGCTGAGAAACAAGTATAACGATACTAGGCTGTCGTTAGTGTGTTTATTAAAACAACTGCTGTAATCATTATCAAGTGAGACATATGTTATTTGTAACGTACCAGTGTCATCGTCACGAGGTCTTGCGCCTTCGCAATCCATGCGAAACGCTGCGCCCCGTCCCGTCATTGGCGTGACGGAATTCCTCTTCCGTGAGCCTGTCTTGTCACCTTCCGACATTGTTCGCTTTCCCTGTTGCAATCCACGTGTTTGTCGACGGCCTCTGTCTCCCTGGTCATGACAGGGGCGTGCACGCGCACGCACAAATGCTTCAAAAACGCATGCAATGTAACGCACGTCCCCACCGGAATGATATCCGAGAGAAATATGCGACCGCGGCTATTCAGGTAGAAGCCAATCAGCGGTAATCCAGCGGTCACGTGACGGGGATTTACCATTGCCAGCGCGCAAGCAGCATTTGTATGTTTGTCTGGCGCCAAACTGGATAATCCACGATTAGCGACTAACGCAGTGTTTATACTACAATAACCGTCTAATGTTTACCGCAACTGTGTCGCGCATTATGCTGTTGTGACTGTCAGATTAATTCAGTCAGAACAAGCCTTAGCGTGTAAACAGTAGAAGTAGTCGAATAAAGAAATAAAGACAACATTGTAGGGCCTAATATGCAGTTACGACTGCAAACATATCGGGCCACAACAGTTACGTTGTACTGTGGCTTCGTTTGGTCATCTGTTGACTAGAAAACATATTTAATTACATTGCGACATTACTAAATATCATGTGGATTATCCAGCTAACTTGAGGCCGCGCGAGACCGAACATGAAAAGAAAAATGACGCGGAATGACATCACGCGGAGTCCCAAAGTAGCTCGGCCATGTTGCCACGTGGAGGTTTTTCGATGGTGACATAATTGGTAGAACCCCAAATATGGGCTACTCATTCAGAGAGCCCGGGGACAGATTAGTCTTCGTCAACTTATTGAATGTCACAAATATTTGCTAATTTTCTTACCGGACTGTGTCCTGAATTTACCAAGCGATAAGCCAAGTGCCGGCGTTCTTCGTGGTAGCTAGTAACATATAGTAATATATAGCTAGTAACATATAGCGATGCTGGAATTCGTAGAGCACAACTTTTGAGTTCATCGGAGCAAACAACCCATGATCACGCACAGGACCACGCTGGCGATGATCTCAGACGACACCATAGAACGCTGGCGATGATCTCAGACGACACCATAGAACGCAGACGATGATCTCAAACGACACCGTAGCACGCATGCGATGATCTCAGACGACACCATAGAACGCTGCCGATGATCTCAGACGACACCATAGAACGCAGGCGATGATCTTAGACGACACCATAAAATGCAGACGATAATCTCAGAAGACACCATAGAATGCAGACGATGATGTTAGATGATACCTTAAAACGCAGGCGATGATCTCAGACGACACCATAGAATGCAGACGATGATGTTAGATGATACCTTAAAACGCAGGCGATGATCTCAGACGACACCATAGAATGCAGACGATGGTGTTAGATGATACCGTAAAACGCAGGCGATGATGTTAGATGACACCATAGAACACAGGCGATGATCTCAGACGACACCAAAGAACGCTGGCGATGATGTTAGATGATACCGTAAAACGCAGGCGATGATGTTAGATGACACCATAGAACACAGGCGATGATCTTAGACGACACCATAAAATGCAGACGATGATGTTAGATGTTACCATAAAACGTAGGCGATGATCTTAGATGACACCATAGAACGCTGGCGATGATCTCAGACGACACCAAAGAAAGCTGGCGATGATCTCAGACGACCACAGAACGCAGACGATGATCTTAGATGACACCATAGAACGCTGGCGATGATCTCAGACGACCGCAGAACGCAGACGATGATCTTAGATGACACCATAGAACACAGACGATGATCTAAGACGACACAATAGAACGCAGACGATGATCTCAGACGACCAGAGAACGCAGACGATGATCTTAGATGACACCATAGAACGCAGACGATGATCTTAGATGATATCATAGAACGCTGGCGATGATCTAAGACGACCACAGAACACAGACGATGATCTTAGATGACACCATAGAACGCTGGCGATGATCTCAGACGACCCCATAGAACGCTGGCGATGATCTCAGACGACACCATAGAACGCTGGCGATGATCTCAGACGACACCATATAACGCTGGCGATGATCTCAGACGACACCATATAACGCTGGCGGTGATCTCAGACGACACCATAGAACGCTGGCGATGATCTCAGACGACAACATAGAACGCTGGCGATGATCTCAGACGATACCATAGAACGCTGGCGATGATCTCAGACGACAACATAGAACGCAGACGATGATCTTAAACGACACCATGGAACACAGGCGATGATCTCAGACGACCACAGAACGCAGACGATAATCTTAGATGACACCATAGAACGCTGGCGACGATCTCAGACGACCACGGAACGCAACCGATGATCTTAGATGACACCATAGAACGCTGGCGATGACCTCAGACGACCGCAGAACGCAGACGATTATCTTAGATGACACCATAGAACGCAGACGATGATCTTAGACGACACCATAGAACGCAGACGATGATCTCAGACGACCAGAGAACGCAGACGATGATCTTAGATGACACCATAGAACGCAGACGATGATCTTAGACGACACCATAGAACGCAGACGATGATCTCAGACGACCAGAGAACGCAGACGATGATCTCAGACGACACCATAGAACGCTGGCGATGATCTCAGACGACACCATAGAACGCTGGCGACGATCTCAGACGACACCATAGAACGCTGGCGATGATCTCAAACGACACCATATAACGCTGGCGATGATCTCAGACGACACGATATAACGCTGGCGATGATCTCAGACGACACCATAGAACGCTGGCGATGATCTCAGACGACAACATAGAACGCTGGCGATGATCTCAGACGATACCATAGAACGCTGGCGATGTTCTCAGACGACAACATAGAACGCAGACGATGATCTTAAACGACACCACGGCACACAGGCGATGATCTCAGACGACCACAGAACGCAGACGACAATCTTAGATGACACCATAGAACACTGGCGACGATCTCAGACGACCACGGAACGCAGACGATGATCTTAGATGACACCATAGAACGCTGGCGATGATTTCAGACGACCGCAGAACGCAGACGATGATCTTAGATGACACCATAGAACGCAGACGATGATCTTAGACGACACCATAGAACGCGCAGACGATGATCTCAGACGACCAGAGAACGCAGACGATGATCTTAGATGACACCATAGAACGCAGACGATGATCTTAGACGACACCATAGAACGCAGACGATGATCTCAGACGACCAGAGAACGCAGACGATGATCTTAGATGACACCATAGAACGCTGGCGATGATCTCAGACGACACCATAGAACGCTGGCGATGATCTCAGACGACACCATATAACGCTGGCGATGATCTCAGACGACACCATGGAACGCTGGCGATAATCTCAGACGACAACATAGAACGCAGACGATGATCTTAGATGACACCATGGAACACAGGCGATGATCTCAGACGACCACAGAACGCAGACGATAATCTTAGATGACACCATAGAACGCTGGCGATGATCTCAGACGACACCATAGAACACAGACGATGATCTTAGATGACACCATGGAACACAGGCGATGATCTCAGACGACCACAGAACGCAGACGATGATCTTAGATGACACCTTAGAACGCTGGCGATGATCTCAGACGACCGCAGAACGCAGACGATGATCTTAGATGACACCACAGAACACAGACGATGATCTTAGACGACACCATAGAACGCAGACGATGATCTCAGACGACCAGAGAACGCAGACGATTATCTCACACGACACCATAGAACGCTGGCGATGATCTCAGACGACACCATAGAACGCTGGCGATGATCTCAGACGACATCATATAATGCTGGCGATGATCTCAGACGACACCATAGAACGCTGGCGATGATCTTAGATGACACCATACAACGCAGGCGATGATCTCAGACGACACCGTAGAACGCAGACGATGATCTTAGACGACACCGTAGAACGCAAACAATGATATTAGACGACACCGTAGAACACAGGCGATGATCTCAGACGATCACAGAACGCAGACGATGATCTTAGATGACACCATAAAACGCAAACGATGATCTCAGACGACACAATAGAACGCAGACGATGATCTTAGACGACACCGTAGAACGTAGACAATGATCTTAGACGACATAATAGAACGCAGACGATGATCTCAGACGACACAATATAATGCAGACGATGATCTTAGACGACACAGAAGCACGCTGTCGAAAAGCTTAAGCGAGAAAGGAGCTTCGTCACATCCATCGACAACTCCACTTCACCTCCTCGTCACCTTCCTCGATACTTCCTCGTCACCTTCCTCGATACTTCCTCGTCACCTTCCTCGATACTTCCTCGTCACCTTCCTCGATACTTCCTCGTCACCTTCCTCGATACTTCCTCAACACCTTCCTCAATTTGGATAATCGTATTGAAGCCTGCATGGAACTTGTTTTATATGATACATTTTTACCGCACCTAAATACCAGTTTTGCAGAAGGGTGCACCAGAGGCAGTACATTGTTACATGCCGAGAAACCTGATACAAACCACTGTGTCGACTTTCAAATATATCGGCAGAATGTTTATAATATAATTGGACTTGCATTGCTTACTGCTCGGAGAGGTCACGATGACGGCGTCTAAGGGTCAAATTAACAAGTAGCTACCTATTTAACGTGGTAGAATGAGTAGTTGTCTGGGGGCAGGTAGAATGAGCATTTGTCTGGGGGCAGGTAGAATGAGCAGTTGTCTGGGGGAGGTAGAATGAGCAGTTGTCTGGGGGCTGGTAGAATGTGCAGTTGTCTGGGGGCAGGGTAGAATGAGCAGTTGTTCGGAGGCAGGGTAGACTGAGCAGTTGTCTGGAGGCAGGGTAGAATGAGCAGTTGTTTGGGGGCAGGTAGAATGAGCAGTTGTCTGGGGGCAGGTAGAATGAGCAGTTGTCTGGGGGCAGGTAGAATGACCATTTGTCCAGGGGCAAGGTAGAATGAGCAGTTGTCTGTGAACAAGGTAGAATGATCAGTTGTCTGGGGGCAGGGTAGAATGACCAGTTTTCTGTGGCAGGGTAGAATGTGTAGTTGTCTGTGGGCATGGTAGAATGAGTAGTTGTCTGTGGGCAGGGTAGAATGACCAGTTGTCCGGGGTCATGGTAGAATGAGTAGTTGTGTGGGGGCATGGTAGAATGAGCAGTTGTCTGGGGGCAGGGTAGAATGATCAGTTGTCTGGAGGCAAGGTAGAATGAGCAGTTGTCTGGGGGCAGGGTAGAATGATCAGTTGTCTGGGGGCAGGGTAGAATGAGCAGTTGTCCGGGGGCAGGGTAGAATGGCCGGTTGTCCGGGGACATGGTAGAATGAGCAGTTGTCCGGGGGCATGGTAGAATGAGCAGTTGTCTGGAGGCAAGGTAGAATGATCAGTTGTCTGGGGGCAGGGTAGAATGAGCAGTTGTCCGGGAGCAGGGTAGAATGGCCGGTTGTCCGGGGACATGGTAGAATGAATAGTTGTCCGGGGGCAGGGTAGAATGACCAGTTGTCTGTGGGCATGGTAGAATGAGTTAGTTGTCTGAGGGCAGGGTAGAATGACCAGTTGTCCAGGGGCAGGGTAGAATGAGTAGTTGTTTGAGGGCAGGGTAGAATGAGCAGTTGTCTGGGGGCAGGTAGAATGAGGAGTTATCTGGGGGCAGGGTAGAATGATCAGTTGTCTGGGGCAGGGAAGAATGAGCAGTTGTCTGGGGGCAGGGTAGAATGAGCAGTTGTCTGGGGCAGGGTAAAATGAGCAGTCCCTGGGGATAGGGTAGAATGAGCAGTTGTCTGGGGCAGGATAGAATGAGCAGTTGTCTGGGGACAGGGTAGAATGAGCAGTTGTCTGGGGACAGGGTAGAATGAGCAGTTGTCTGGGGACAGGGTAGAATGAGCAGTTAAGATCAAGATAAATAAAGATAAATTTATTATGTGGCAATTTTGTAGTTGGATTGTTCATGTACATTCATACTAAAATCAACA
>OZ024858.1:1579730-1649730 GCA_964017155.1 Oasisia sp. SBJ-2009
GTAGGGGTCTCTACAAGGGGTAGGTGTATGGGTCTCTACAAGGGGTAGGTGTAGGGGTCTCTACATGGGGTAGGTGTAGGGGTAACTACAAGGGGTATGTTTAGGGGGTGTCTACAAGGGATAGGTATAGGGGTCTCTTCAAGAGGTAGGTGTTGGGATCACTACAAGGGGTAGGTGTTAAGGGTCTCTACAAGGGGTAGGGGTAGAGGGTCTCTACATCGGGTAGGTGTAGAGGTCTCTACAAGGGGTAGGTGTCGGGGTCTCTACAAGGGGTAGGTGTATGGGCCTCTACAAGGGGTAGGTGTAGAGGGTCTCTACATGGGGTAGGTGTAGAGGTCACTACATAGGGTAGGTGTAGGGGTCTCTACAAGGGGTAGGTATCTACGAAGGGTAGGTGTAGGGGTCTCTACATGGGGTATGTGTAAGGGTCTCTACAAGGGGTATGTTTAGGGGGTGTCTACAAGGGGTAGGTGTAGGTGTCTCTACAAGAGGTAGATGTAGTGGTCACTACAAGGGTTAGGTGTAATGGTCTCTACATAGGGTAGGTGTAGGGGTCTCTACAAGGGGTAGGTGTAGGGGTCTCTACAAGGGGTAGGTGTAGGGGTCTCTACAAGGGGTAGGTGTAGGGGTCTCTACAAGGGGTAGGTGTAGGGGTCTCTACAAGGGGTAGGTGTAGGGGTCACTACAAGGGGTAGGTGTAGGGGTCCCTACAAGGGGTAGGTGTAGGGGTCTCTACAAGGGGTAGGTGTAGAGGTCTCTACATGGGGTAGGTGTAGGAGTCTCTACAAGGGGTAGGTGTAAGGGTCTCTACAAGGGGTAGGTGTAATGGTCTCTACAAGGGGTATGTGTAGGGGTCTCTACAAGGGGTATGTGTAGGGGGTGTCTACAAGTGGTAGGTGTAGGTGTCTCTACAAGAGGTAGATGTAGTGGTCACTACAAGGGTTAGGAGTATGGGTCTCTACAAGGGGTAGGTGTAGGGGTCTCTACAAGGGGTAGGTGTATGGGTCTCTACAAGGGGTAGGTGTAGGGGTCTCTACATGGGGTAGGTGTAGTGGTAACTACAAGGGGTATGTTTAGGGGGTGTCTACAAGGGATAGGTATAGGGGTCTCTTCAAGAGGTAGGTGTTGGGATCACTACAAGGGGTAGGTGTTAAGGGTCTCTACTAGGGGTAGGTGTAGAGGGTCTCTACATCGGGTAGGTGTAGAGGTCTCTACAAGGGGTAGGTGTCGGGGTCTCTACAAGGGGTATGTTTAGGGGGTGTCTACAAGGGGTAGGTGTAGGTGTCTCTACAAGAGGTAGATGTAGTGGTCACTACAAGGGTTAGGTGTAATGGTCTCTACATAGGGTAGGTGTAGGGGCTCTACAAGGGGTAGGTGTAGGGGTCTCTACAAGGGGTAGGTGTAGGGGTCTCTACAAGGGGTAGGTGTAGGGGTCTCTACAAGGGGTAGGTGTAGGGGTCTCTACAAGGGGTAGGTGTAGGGGTCACTACAAGGGGTAGGTGTAGGGGTCCCTACAAGGGGTAGGTGTAGGGGTCTCTACAAGGGGTAGGTGTAGAGGTCTCTACATGGGGTAGGTGTAGGAGTCTCTACAAGGGGTAGGTGTAAGGGTCTCTACAAGGGGTAGGTGTAATGGTCTCTACAAGGGGTATGTGTAGGGGTCTCTACAAGGGGTAGGTGTATGGGTCTCTACAAGGGGTAGGTGTAGGGGTCTCTACATGGGGTAGGTGTAGTGGTAACTACAAGGGGTATGTTTAGGGGGTGTCTACAAGGGATAGGTATAGGGGTCTCTTCAAGAGGTAGGTGTTGGGATCACTACAAGGGGTAGGTGTTAAGGGTCTCTACAAGGGGTAGGGGTAGAGGGTCTCTACATCGGGTAGGTGTAGAGGTCTCTACAAGGGGTAGGTGTCGGGGTCTCTACAAGGGGTATGTTTAGGGGGTGTCTACAAGGGGTAGGTGTAGGTGTCTCTACAAGAGGTAGATGTAGTGGTCACTACAAGGGTTAGGTGTAATGGTCTCTACATAGGGTAGGTGTAGGGGCTCTACAAGGGGTAGGTGTAGGGGTCTCTACAAGGGGTAGGTGTAGGGGTCTCTACAAGGGGTAGGTGTAGGGGTCTCTACAAGGGGTAGGTGTAGGGGTCTCTACAAGGGGTAGGTGTAGGGGTCACTACAAGGGGTAGGTGTAGGGGTCCCTACAAGGGGTAGGTGTAGGGGTCTCTACAAGGGGTAGGTGTAGAGGTCTCTACATGGGGTAGGTGTAGGAGTCTCTACAAGGGGTAGGTGTAAGGGTCTCTACAAGGGGTAGGTGTAATGGTCTCTACAAGGGGTATGTGTAGGGGTCTCTACAAGGGGTATGTGTAGGGGGTGTCTACAAGTGGTAGGTGTAGGTGTCTCTACAAGAGGTAGATGTAGTGGTCACTACAAGGGTTAGGTGTATGGGTCTCTACAAGGGGTAGGTGTAGGGGTCTCTACAAGGGGTAGGTGTATGGGTCTCTACAAGGGGTAGGTGTAGGGGTCTCTACATGGGGTAGGTGTAGGGGTAACTACAAGGGGTATGTTTAGGGGGTGTCTACAAGGGATAGGTATAGGGGTCTCTTCAAGAGGTAGGTGTTGGGATCACTACAAGGGGTAGGTGTTAAGGGTCTCTACAAGGGGTAGGGGTAGAGGGTCTCTACATCGGGTAGGTGTAGAGGTCTCTACAAGGGGTAGGTGTCGGGGTCTCTACAAGGGGTAGGTGTATGGGCCTCTACAAGGGGTAGGTGTAGAGGGTCTCTACATGGGGTAGGTGTAGAGGTCAGTACATAGGGTAGGTGTAGGGGTCTCTACAAGGGGTAGGTATCTACGAAGGGTAGGTGTAGGGGTCTCTACATAGGGTAGATGTAAGGGTCTCTACAAGGGGTAGGTGTAAGAGTCTCTACAAGGGATAGGTGTAGAAGTCTCTACATGGGGTAGGTGTATGGGTATCTACAAGGGGTACGTGTAGTGGTCACTACAATGGGTAGGTGTAGAAGTTCCTACACGGGGTAAGTGTAGGGATCTCTACATGGGATAAGTGTAGGGGTCTCTACAAGGGGTGGGTGTAGGGGTCTCTACAAGAGGTAGGTGTAGGGATCTCTACAAGAGGTGGGTGTAGGGGTCTCTACAAGGTGTAGGTGTAGCGGTCTCTACACGGGGTAGATGTGGACGTCTCTATAAGGGGTAGGTGTACAGGTCTCTACAAGGGGTATGTGTGGAGATATCTGCATGGGGTATGGGGAATGGGGTCTCAACAAGGGGTAGATATATTGGGGTCTCTACAATAGGTAGGTATAGGGGTTTCTACAAGGGGTAGGTGTAGGGGTCTCTACAAGGTGTAGGTGTAGGGGTCTCTTCATGGGGTAGGTGGATCGGTCTCTACATGGGGTAATTGTAGAGGTCACTACAAGGGGTTGGTGTAGAGATGTTTACAAATGGTCGTTGTAGGGGTCTCTACTAGGGGTAGGTTTAGGGGTCTCTAAAAATGGTAGGTGTAGGGGTCTCTACATGGGGTGGGTGTAGGGGCCTCTACAAGGGGTAAGGGTCTCTACAAGGGGTAGGTGTAGGGGTCTCTACAAATGGAAGGTGTAGGTGTCTCTACAAATGGTAGGTGTAGGGGTCTCTTCATGGGGTAGGTGTAGGGGTCTCTACATGGGGTAGGTGTAGGGGTCTCTACATGGGGTAGGTGTAGCTGTTAGCGGTGTAGGTTGATGACGCCGTTGTTACGTCAGTCTCGTGCTGTGCAGATTGGTAGCATCGTTGTAGTGACTGTCTGGTGCTGTTGGTTGGTGGCGTCGGGGTGGTGTCAGTCTCGAACTGCGTAAATTTGTGACGTCAATTTCGATGTGTGTACGTCGGTAGCGTTGTCGCGCTTACATTTTTCCGATCGTTAAAAACGTTCCGATTGACGTTTCTGCGCATGCGCAATAAATGTAAAATCATCAATATCCAGCGAAACAACAAAGCATTTTCTGTATAAATGTCACCAGCTGTTCGTTAACTCTCCTGTGATGATTACTGTGAAGAGTTTCTGAAAATGTCGTTCAATGCAATAAAATATTACGCTTTTTATAAATCACTGTCACGGATTATGACGCACTACAGTCACGTGATTTACGCTTACTATCAAAATATGCCTCAAAACTTGTTAACCTCGTGTTAATTTGCGACAAATAACTTTGCTGAAAGGTTATATACATCCTAACAAACAACCCGTGGTGTTTATATACCATAAATGCTTTGTCGTTTCGCTGCACATTGATGATTTTACATATATCGCGCATGCGCAGAAACGTCAATCGGAACGTTTTTAACGCCGGAAAAATGTAAGCGCTACAGCGTCGTTGTGATGTCAACATTGTATCTTGTGCCGTGTATGTTGTTGACGTCATTGTCATCATTGTGTCTCGTGCCGTGTATGTTGTTGACGTCATTGTGGTGTCAGTCTTGTGTTTCGTGCTATCTATGTTGTTGACGTCATTATGATGTCAGTTTTGTATCTCGTGCCGTGTAAGTTGTTGACGTCATTGTGATGTCAGTCTTGTGTCTCGTGCCGTGTAAGTTGTTGACGTCATTGTGATGTCAGTCTTGTGTCTCGTGCCGTGTAAGTTGTTGACGTCATTGTGATGTCAGTCTTGTGTCTCGTGCCGTGAATGTTGTTGACGTCATTGTGATGTCAGTCTTGTGACTCGTGCCGTGTATATTGTTGTCGTCATTGTGATGTCGGTCTTGTGTCTCGTGCCGTGTATGTTGTTGACGTCATTGTGATGTCAGTCTTGTGTCTCGTTCCGTGTATGTTGTAGCGTCGCTTAACCGAGTGTCGCTCGGCTGCGTAACTTCGCCGCGAAGACAATCTGATGAAATTACTGTAAATTTTTATTTCTATTTATTTTGTGTTAAAATAAGTTTAATTTTGAATAGTTTTTATAATACAGCATTAACTGATAAACAGCTATCCTTGAATGTTATCCGTGTGGGGCTAAACAATGCTGCCACCTCACGGATACTAGTTAATCCTGTCGTAATTCCGATTTTATAAACAATTACAAATTAATATTTGTTATTATTTTGGTGTTAATATATGTTCAATTTTGATTTTTTATTACAACATTATCTGATAAAAAGGAATCCGTATTTAATTTGTTATTTCAAATTAAGCCTCAGAAACAATCAGCATCTCTAACCTAATCTGTGACCTAATCTGGGGTAAGGCCGCCGCGGTTAATTCCCCAGGATCAGTTGAGGACCTGAAAAATGCACCCACATCACGGAGTCTGGGTAGCCGAGGCTATGTGTGTTGCTGTTGTCATTGTGGTGTCAGTCTTGTGTGTCGTGCCGGGTAGGTTGGTGTCGTCGTTGTGATGTCAGTCTCGTGTATCGTGCTGTAGATTGTTGGCGTCGTTGTGGTATCAGTCTCGTGCCTCGTGTTGTAGGTTGTTGACGTCGTTATGGTATCAAGTTTCGTATCTCGTGCTGAAGGTTGCTGACGTCGTTGTGATGTTTGTCTAGTGCTGTATGTTGTTGACATCGTCGTGATGTCAGTCTCGTGCTGTATGTTGTTGACATCGTTGTGATGTCAGTCTCGTCCTGTATGTTGATGACTTCGTTGTGATGTCAGTCTCGTGCTGTATGTTGTTGACGTCGTTGTGATGTCAGTCTCGTGTCTCGTGCTGTAGGTTGGTGGCGTCCATGTTGCGAGATGCCAGCTACAGCAGCATCCGTCAGGGCGCCTACGAACCCTTCAAGCAGCTGTACGGGGCGACGGACCCAGCTCACACACCGTTGTGGAATAAACTCCTTGCGGGCGCCACAGCGGGTGAGACGTAAATCATACACCTACACAGCGTGATGGGAACGTTCGTGCTTTATTTCATGCATATTCCACGCATAATAGTTATGCATGTGATAAATTCGTTAGATCGGAACTGTCATTACTAGTACGTAATGTCACCGTATGTACCTTCTTTCCTCTATGGTATGTACGACCAGGAGCACTCGGCGGTGCGATCGCGACGCCGACAGACCTGGTGAAGGTCCGGCAGCAGGCCGAGGGTCCGACCGACGCCCGGCGCCATCACCGCACTCTCTACGCCTTCGTCGACCTCTACAGGGCCGGCGGCTTTCGGTCCCTCTACGTCGGCCTCGGACCCACAGTGCATAGGGGGGCTGTCCTCAATGCAACACAGGCGAGTACCGAGGATCACTGAACACTTCTCACTGTGCTTCTTTGTCAAATCACGAATATATATATATATATATATATATATATATATATATATATATATATATATATATATATATATATAACAGACAATCTTACTATAAGACCTGCTCGACCTAACCGGGTTGTCCAGTTTTTAATGCAATAAAAACAACGTTCGAGTCTTTACAACGATGTTCCATGTCCGCAGATTCCAACATACGACCACACAAAACATATGCTGCTGAACGCTGGGCTCATGACAGAAGGCGTCCCACTACACATCGTATCGTCTATGGCAGCTGGCTTCATGTCAGCACTGACTACGGGACCAATTGACATCGTCAAGACACGTATGATGAACCAACACCTTAAAAGTACGCCATCTTGGCTCTTACTTATTTCTGGTCGCCGACATAATACCGCAACATTGTATATTGATCAGCCTTGTGGTGCCTGAACTTGATTGGTAATCATTTTGCGAAAATTGCTACAATGTTTCACGCGAAAATAGAAACAATAATATTTCACGTTATGTGCATTAACAGCCGACTCTACGTTGCAGGCACGTACCACAACAGTCTAGACTGCGCCTTGAAGACGCTGCAAGCAGAAGGCCCACTCGGCTTCTACAAAGGGTTCATCCCCACATGGATGAGAATAGGACCACACACCATCATCACTTTCTTCATATTCGAACAGCTGCGGCGAGTCGTCGGCATATCACCTATCTGAGGTTGCGCACAATGCGTCACTTCCGGTCTGCCATTTTGGAACATTGGAGTAGCCAGAGGGGGGGCCAGGGAAGGCCATGCCCCCCAATCCCGGAACATTTGGATGAGGAGGAAAGGTTGTTCAATAACTGGCTGCCTGATTCATAGAGTCAGAAAGTACACAGGGTATAAGGATGCATGTGTAAGATTTTCCTTCCCAGTCCTACCATTTCTCAAATAATTTGTCATCATTAAAATATAATTCAGTTAGAAATTCTCCACTTCTGTCTTTGGCTGCAGCTCAGTACGTAACAGACCAACGAAATTGTCATGATGCCTAATGACTATTAAGTTTTCAAAATAATAGTTGCCAGGTTACTAGAATAAGGTCAAGTAGCATTTTGTTATTGTTCTTTTCTCGGTATCACTGTCGTCAGGGGTGAGTTGATCGTGATTTCCGTGTCCATTGTATTTCTTCTCCCTCTCACTACGTTCTCTGTCAGCAGTCTCCAAGTCCTTCTCTCTGTTGCTCTTTCTTCTCCATTCTTCTCCCACTTCTTCTCCACATTTTTCTCAAACCTGGACCGTCTCCTGTTGTTTCACTGTTAGTGCCATCGTTTCTAGTGCATTCGTGTAGACCGGGGTAGTACATGAGATGACCACATTTCCTTTAAGTTTACGTGATATGTTTCTGTCTCCCTTCACCCCTTCGCTTTCCTCCATGCGTTTGCTCCTACTGTAATCCCCATTGCAATCAAAATAATTAATCTAGTCGAATTTGCACCGGATAAATGCCACTTTCTGTAGTGATATTTTTTTTAATAAGCAGTAACGTTACTGGTTGAACACCCAACGACACATCATCTATGCAAAGGTAGGAATGTTTATCAATATATATATATATATATATATATATATATATATATATATATATATATATATATATATATATATATATATATATTATATATATATATATATTATATATATATATTGTATATATTCTCGAGAAAACAGAAATGAGGATGTTGAGAAGAATAAAAGGAGTAACATTGAGAGACAGAGTAAAGAGTGTGGACATCAGAAAGGAGCTAGGTGTGAGTAGCATACAAGAACACAAGAGAAAGTAAGAGAAATGAGACTACGCTGGTATGGACACATGCAGATAATGGAAGAAAACGAAGTGAGAGCAGTTAGTGACATGAGAGTGTCAGGAAAAAGGCCAAGAGGGAGACCAAGAGGGAGATGGATGGATGGAGTCCGAAGGGATATGCAGACACTGCGGATCACCCCGGAAGATGCGCAGGACAGAACATTCTGGAAATCAAGAATTCAGGTCGCTGACCCCGTGTTGTTCAGCCTCACCGCTGGTTTATATGTTATTAGTACTAGGTCGTTCATCTCTTCATATAATCTACAACTCCCGAGTCCAGCACTTCATGCTATCCGCCGTTGCAAGCATTTCCATTCAAATACGTTTACTGTCAACACAAAACAGGCCTCGATGTAATAGGGCGTGTAAGTCTCGCGCGCGAAAACGAGGCTGGGGCAGTTGGGGGCAGAAGGTCCATATTCTCCATGTTAAAGTATAGGACTTCGTTTTGTTTTTGGTTGTAATAGTCGAATTGTTCCAGTCTAACAATTTCAGTTATACAGTCCGAAAGATTATTACAAGCAAAAGCAGTGGAACACTTAGCCGGTGACAATGATCACGGAAATCATGAATTTTAATCGATTATAATGGTGGTTGCCATGGCAACATCGGCAAGTACTTGGCTTGCATTTGGCGATCTTGACTAATGTTGAAAAGTGCCATTTTTCGCACAGTACAACCTATTTGGACCAAACGTATACATGTGTTATGATTATGTGCATTTAGACAATTTGTCAGATATAAGTGCTTATCGAAACCACAACGTACAGCTATGTAAAATGCAAAATCCGTTAAAAAACACATACGGCTAACATTTGTGGGGAGTGTCTATTATCTGCACTACATAAATCGCTATGTCTATGATACTGTGGTAAACTCAATATTAAATCGGACATTTAAGATAAGAAAGGTATAACACAAGATATTTATGTTCTGATTTTCCTAATATTCATCAGTCGGAAGTTACAACTGTCATCCATCGAATATTATTCTAATGACCAGTCCCCAAATCAGCTCCAATCGCGCGGAGTCTCGCCGTGTATCGTGACACACTTACGCGCCCTATAGACAAGAATCCAAATAGAAATACTGTGAGCCTTGTTCACATGGAAACGCACTGTTAGTATCAAGTTGGACCAGGCGCCGTGTGGCGGCAGCACTTTATCGCCAGACGCAACGGTCGAGGGGATGACTTATAACAACCTTGCACTTATATTACTTAATGGCAGTTGACGTTTCTAGTTGTTTTTTAGTTGTTTCCAGCACTGGACCACATTCTGTTAACTGACTATTTACAATGTTATGATCTTATGAGATTTAATTCAACTAGTTAGCCTTTTTCGTAACATTAATAAAATTATTGCCTAATTTCAGCAGACCTTTCTGCATTGGCACTGAGGGTGGTCACTGTCGAGTACTTCTTGTCATCAGTGGTCCTTTTGCATCACAAATTGAAATGGGACTATACACATGGGAACAGCCACCACTCATTGAGCAGAACAAGTCTGCTCGCAGATTTTGCTGCACTTTGAGAGGCTGCTGTGCTTCTTATTAAGTGTTGTGTGTGATGAGTGCATGTCTAAAAAGATAAATAAAAAAATAAGTTAATTATATAAATTAATTAAATTAGATAAATAAAACTTATAAAAAAAACATTAAGTTAGCCTTTGTTTTATGACACGTCATCCACTTCTCTTCACACGCCCCGTGCTACGATTCGTGAAATTATTACTTTTCAAAACACTTGTGCATAAAAAATGCATAAAAAGCGACGAATCGTAACAGTATAAAACTTAAGGGGCTTATGAAGAGAGGTGGAAGACAAGTCAACTACTCGGAGTATCCGAAAAATAAATATACTGATTGATTTATTGGTTGGTTGGTTGGTTGGTTGGTTGGTAGGTTGGTAGGTAGGTAGGTAGGTAGGTAGGTAGGTTGGTTGGTTGGTTGGTTGGTAGGTAGGTAGGTAGGTAGGTAGGTAGGTTGGTTGGTTGGTTGGTTGGTTGGTTGATTGATTGATTGATTGATTGATTGACTGACTGACTGACTGACTGACTGACTGACTGACTGACTGACTGACTGACTGACTGACTGACTGACTGACTGACTGACTGACTGACTGACTGACTGACTGACTGACTGACTGACTGACTGACTGACTGACTGACTGACTGACTGACTGACTGACTGACTGACTGACTGACTGACTGACTGACTGACTGACTGACTGACTGACTGACTGACTGACTGACTGACTGACTGACTGACTGACTGACTGACTGACTGACTGACTGACTGACTGACTGACTGACTGACTGACTGACTGACTGACTGATTGATTGATTGATTGATACTAGTAATATTAAAATTAAAGTAGTGTTTATGACTTAATAAAATATCGCCACGCCCACTGCAGTCGTAATCGTGCCAACCCGTTCTAGTATAAAAAGAAAACGAGGCTGAATAGCAACGCATCGAAAAGCATAGCGATTCCACCAGCGAACAGAACGAACACGTGAGGCACCTGAAATGCAAAGATAACCAGTCATTATTTAACTAATTAATGTTGTCAGTACACCAGTATCAATATTTGGTTAAAGGTATGGTAGGCTTCTACATAAATAGTTACCAAGACTGAAAACACTGAAACAGATATAAGATTTCTATAGAGTACTATCATAATCATACATTGGAATGTAAAATGTATGCACCAATGGCCTATACAAAGCGTGCTACAGCCATGCAAAAGAAGTCTCAGCAGTAACTGCATTTTCTTCGAAAGTTGCGTGCTTTCAACGTTGATCCAATATTTCTTCTCCGTCTCTACTATAGCACAATTGAGTCTCTCATAACTTCCTGCAGTATTTATTATTATTATAGAACGTATTGCCTCTTGTTATGGTCACCTCATTGACATGCAGGTCGAGTCTAGTCACAATCTCTTATTTCTAGCTCCTGGAAAACTCCTGTTCTCTATGTACGACACCCGTCAATATTTAGAAAAGGACGCATGCAGTAATCCTAGAAATCTGACTATTCAAATGAACTTACCTCACAGCAGGTGAATGTCGAGAAAAAAGTAATTTCTAAAAAAACAAATTACACATTCACACCCGGGAAGTGCAACTGTGGCATAATCGGCCATATAATCAAGTTGACAGCGCGCGCGCCATCGGCGTCTGGACGAGCAACGTTGTGTGTGTTGGCGCATGCGTACACTTGCACGACATTGACGTTACCACGAAGTTGTGCTTTGCGCAGCTGCGGATTCACATAATCAGTGATCATGTCATTGCCGCTTCCGTCGGCCAACGTGAACGAAGTACAAGTGGATACGTGATAAGCCATTGCCTTCATTTTTCCTCGTTTTCCACTTCTTCGATCGCTTCCACGTCTTATTATTTATATAATTATTTATACGCCGTTTCATTGCTGTTGCAGAAAACATCCACGATGACAATGAGGTGTGGACTACGAGCTCTTCAGTGCGTGCGTCACGGCGACGGGAATTCGAGGAAGCATTGTTCGCGAACTTGGAGCAAAACAGACGAGAAGTCAGACACCATTCAAGATGACGAAGCGGCCGCTAAGCCTTAGACACGGTGACATTATTCATAGTATCGTATGTTGCATTTTAAGAGTTAACATGTGCAGATCGTCGTAGTTTATTTTAGGTAACCATGGTCGGGAGGAGAGTAAACTCCTTTCGCTGTTGAAGCACTGGGAAATCACACCGCTTCCTCTCCGACAGGGGTTGGAGGTTGGCTGGCCGGCTTGCAGATTCCTTCAGCTGTCAGGTATTTTAACCTGATGTAATGTTTTATCTAACCTAAATGACTGGTTGACTGCTGACGGTGCTTTTACACCATTTGATGTACCATTTCGTAAAATACTCAAATTGAGAAACAACGAAGTCGTGCACCGTTTGTTTCTAACTGTCGTGCAAATAATATAGAGGTAGGAAGATTATAATAGACACGAGCAAAGTTATTGACGTTTCACAAAATGCACCGCACCAAATTTGATACAAGTTTACACTTCCATATAAAATATCAAGAGTTGTGCTAACATGCACCCGTTAAAATGTTTAAGTTGGGCGCAGTTTGATAGTCATCGTGAATCCCCATCCATTCATTATTTTCAAAACAACGATGTCCGAGAAAGGATCAGATCGGGTTTTATTACAATATTCCCTGGTCGGTTGAGAGAAATGTCGTAAACGTGTTTAATATACACGCACTGCATTCGTTTGTGAAGATTAAACAATAGTATATGCTGGACACAATAATGGATATGGTGGTCAATTACTAAGGGCAGAAATATGCTGAGCGTTCATATGGATATAAATATCTACTTCACAAGCGGGTCCCTAATCCTTTGAAATTCAGGCGTATCATGTCTGATTTAGAACACCGCGCCCTCATGCCTCGTGTGTTTGTGGGTTTATATGATTTTGATCTGTTTACAATTAATGTTCCTAATCCCCATACCTTGTACTTTCTAAATTGTATGCATATAGTCCATTTTCTCTGGTGATGGGAACCATCGATAAATGTAGATAGGGTCTGTTTCGTAATAGTAGATAGTGTAGGTGTTGTAATGGTAGATAGGATAGGTGTTGTAGTAGATAAGGTCTGTTTCGTAATAGCAGATATGGTTTGTTTCGTAATAGTAGATAAGGTATGTTTCGTTATAGTAGATAGGGTCTGTTTCGTAATAGTAGCTAGGGTCTGTTTCGTAATCGTAGATAGGGTATGCGTTGTAATGCTAGATAGGATATGTTTCGTAATAGTAGCTAGGGTCTGTTTCGTAATCGTAGATAGGGTATGCGTTGTAATGCTAGATAGGATATGTTTCGTAATAGTAGCTAGGGTCTGTTTCGTAATCGTAGATAGGGTATGCGTTGTAATGGTAGATAGGATATGTTTCGTAATAGTAGATAAGGTCTGTTTCATAATAGTTGATAAGGTACGCGTTGTAATGGTAGATAGGATTTTGTGTAGAAGTAGTAGATAAGGTATGTTTCGTAATAGCAGATAGGGTCTGTTTCGTAATAGTAGATAGGGTCTATTTCGTAATAGTAGATAGGGTCTGTTTCGTAATAGTATATAGGGTCTGTTTCGTACGAGTAGATAGGGTATGCGTTGTAATATTAGACAAGGTCTGTTTCGTAATAGCAGATAGGGTCTGTTTCGTAATAGTAGATCTGGTCTGTTTCGTAATCGCAGATAAGGTCTGTTTCGTAATAGTAGATAACATATGCGTTGTAATCGTAGATAGGATTTTGTGTAGTAATAGTAGATAAGAGTCTGTTTCGTCATAGTAGATAGGGTATTTTAGTAATAGTAGATACGGTCTGTTTCGTAATAGTACATAGGGTCTGTTTCGTAATAGTACATAGGGTCTGCTTCGTAATAGTAGATAGGGTCTGTTTCGTAATAGTAGATAGGGTCTGTTTCGTAACAGTAGATAAGGTCTGTTTCGTAATAGTAGATAATTACGGTGTGTGTTGTAATGGTACATGGGACGGAGGCACAGGTGTGTCGATTGTTGTGAATACCGCGGCGTTCCTGTGTTACATCGGGTGTTCTATATAAGGCGCTGCTCCAACTATATTACATAACATTGCCCGCCTTGACCCACAACCCGAGTTGTTTACTAAAGACCCGTGTCTCGCCAGACGGCCCTTCAAACGCGAGAGACCACCTGCTTCTTAGATGTCATACAAACGTTATGAGGACAACGTCCGCTGCACGAGTTCACCACACGGCAGTGTTATTACGACCCCGTCGGTGACGCGCTGGCGCTCATATAGAACACCCGAGGGACGCGGGGTGCGGTAAACTCGGGTTATCATGTAACCCTAGTTCCAATTTCGCCGTCGCGGGCCAACAACAGTAGGTGAAATTCAAGCCCGACGGAATCTGGGTCGTTCACACTGGGACGAAACTTGTCCCGCAGTGTGACAGTTGTTTCACTTGTGACAGAGCGTATGAGGGCGAGAGCAGTGTGTGAGTGTTCCAGGCAGTGAGGCGGCAGCTACAGGCGAAGTGATGGCGACGGAGAAGGAAACGGTGTGGAAGTTTCTCCTGGCTGGAGTGTCCAACATGACGGCAGCCGCAGGTGAGTGGGGCGCTGAAGTGACGGGTGGAGGTGTAGGATGGAGGTGTAGGGTGGAGGTGTAGGGTGTATGGTGGAGGTGTAGTGGGAGGTGTTGCGTGGAGGTGTAGGGTGGAGGTGTACGGTGTATGGTGGAGGTGTAGTGGGAGGTGTTGCGTAGAGGTGTAGGGTGGAGGTGTACGGTGTAGGGTGGAGGTGTAGGGTGGAGGTGTACGGTGGAGGTGTAGGGTGGAGGTGTAGGGTGGAGGTGTAGGGTGGAGGTGGAGGGTGGAGGTGTAGGGTGGATGTGTAGGATGGAGGTGTAGGGTGGAGGTGTATGATGGAGGTGTATGGTGGAGGTGTAGTGGGAGGTGTTGCGTAGAGGTGTATGGTGGAGGTGTAGGTGTAGGGTGGAGGTGTAGGATGGAGGTGTAGGGTGGAGGTGTAGGATGGAGGTGTATGGTGGAGGTGTAGGGTGGAGGTGTAGGATGGAGGTGTAGGGTGGAGGTGTTGCGTGGAGGTGTAGGGTGGAGGTGTAGGGTGGAGGTGTAGGGTGGAGGTTTATGGTGGATGTGAAGGGGGGAGGTGTAGGGTGGAGGTGTAGGGTGGAGGTGAAGGGGAGGTGTAGGGTGGAGGTGTAGGGTGGAGGTGAAGGGGGGAGGTGTAGGGTGGAGGTGAAGGTGGAGGTGTAGGGTGGAGGTGAAGGGGGAGGTGTAGGGTGGAGGTGTAGGGTGGAGGTGTAGGGTGGAGGTGTATGGTTGAGGTGAAGGGGGGGGGGGTAAAGGGTGGAGGTGAAGGGTGGATGTGTAGGGTGGAGGTGTAGGGTGAGGTTTAGGGTGAAGGTGTAGGGTGGAAGTGTTGGGTGGAGGTGTTGGGTGGAGGTGTTGGGTGGAGGTGTTGGGTGGAGGTGTTGGGTGAAGGTGTAGGGTAGAGGTATTGGGTGGAGGTGTAGGGTGGAGATGTAGGGTGGAGGTGTTGTGTTGAGGTGTTGGGTGGAGGTGTAGGGTAGAAGTGTTGGTGGAGGTGTAGGGTGGAGGTGTTGGGTGGAGGTTTTGGGTGGATGTGTAGGGTGGAGGTGTATGGTGGAGGTGTAGGGTGGAGGTGTAGTGGAGGTGTAGGGTAGAAGTGTTTGGTGGATGTGTTGGGTGGAGGTGTTGGGTGGAGGTGTAGGGTGGAGGTGTAGGGTGGAGGTGTAGGGTAGAAGTGTTTAGTGGATATGTTGGGTGGAGGTGTAGGTTAGAAGTGTTGGGTGGAGATGTACGGTAGATGTGTTGGGTGGAGATGTAGGGTGGAGGTGTAGGGTGGAGGTGTAGGGTGGAGGTGTAGGGTGGAGGTGTAGGGTGGAGGTGTAGGGTGTATGGTGGAGGTGTAGTGGGAGGTGTTGCGTGGAGGTGTAGGGTGGAGGTGTACGGTGTATGGTGGAGGTGTAGTGGGAGGTGTTGCGTAGAGGTGTAGGGTGGAGGTGTACGGTGTAGGGTGGAGGTGTAGTGGGAGGTGTTGCGTAGAGGTGTAGGGTGGAGGTGTACGGTGTAGGGTGGAGGTGTAGGGTGGAGGTGTACGGTGGAGGTGTAGGGTGGAGGTGTAGGGTGGAGGTGTAGGGTGGAGGTGGAGGGTGGAGGTGTAGGGTGGATGTGTAGGATGGAGGTGTAGGGTGGAGGTGTATGATGGAGGTGTATGGTGGAGGTGTAGTGGGAGCTGTTGCGTAGAGGTGTATGGTGGAGGTGTAGGGTGGAGGTGTAGGGTGGAGGTGTAGGATGGAGGTGTAGGGTGGAGGTGTAGGATGGAGGTGTATGGTGGAGGTGTAGGGTGGAGGTGTAGGATGGAGGTGTAGGGTGGAGGTGTTGCGTGGAGGTGTAGGGTGGAGGTGTAGGGTGGAGGTGTAGGGTGGAGGTGTAGGGTGGAGGTGTAAGGTAGGTGAGTAGGATGGAGGTGTAGGATGGAGGTGTAGGGTGGAGGTGTAGGGTGGAGTTGTAGGGTGGAGGTGTAGGGTGGGGGTGTAAGGTAGATGTGTAGGATGGAGGTGTAGGGTGGAGGTGTAGGGTGGAGGTGTAGGGTGGATGTGTAGGGTAGATGTGTAGGGTGGAGGTGTAGGGTGGAGGTGTAGGATGGAGGTGTAGGGTAGAGGTGTAGAGTGGAGGTGTGGGGTAGATGTGTAGAATGGAGGTAGGTGTAGGGTGGAAGTGTAGGGTGGAGGTGTAGGATGGAGGTGTAAAGTGGAGGTGTAGGGTGGAGGTGTAGAGTGGATTTGTAGGGTGGAGGGGTAGGGTGGAGGTGTAGGGTGGAGGTAAGGGTGGAGGTGTAGGGTGGAGGTTTATGGTGGATGTGAAGGGGGGAGGTGTAGGGTGGAGGTGTAGGGTGGAGGTGAAGGGGGAGGTGTAGGGTGGAGGTGTAGGGTGGAGGTGAAGGGGGGAGGTGTAGGGTGGAGGTGAAGGTGGAGGTGTAGGGTGGAGGTGAAGGGGGAGGTGTAGGGTGGAGGTGAAGGGGGAGGTGTAGGGTGGAGGTGTAGGGTGGAGGTGTATGGTTGAGGTGAAGGGGGGGGGTAAAGGGTGGAGGTGAAGGGTGGATGTGTAGGGTGGAGGTGTAGGGTGAGGTTTAGGGTGAAGGTTTAGGGTGGAAGTGTTGGGTGGAGGTGTTGGGTGGAGGTGTTGGGTGGAGGTGTTGGGTGGAGGTGTTGGGTGAATGTGTAGGGTAGAGGTATTGGGTGGAGGTGTAGGGTGGAGATGTAGGGTGGAGGTGTTGTGTTGAGGTGTTGGGTGGAGGTGTAGGGTAGAAGTGTTGGTGGAGGTGTAGGGTGGAGGTGTTGGGTGGAGGTTTTGGGTGGATGTGTAGGGTGGAGGTGTATGGTGGAGGTGTAGGGTGGAGGTGTAGTGGAGGTGTAGGGTAGAAGTGTTTGGTGGATGTGTTGGGTGGAGGTGTTGGGTGAAGGTGTAGGGTGGAGGTGTAGGGTGGAGGTGTAGGGTAGAAGTGTTTGGTGGATATGTTGGGTGGAGGTGTAGGTTAGAAGTGTTGGGTGGAGATGTACGGTAGATGTGTTGGGTGGAGATGTAGGGTGGAGGTGTAGGGTGGAGGTGTAGGGTGGAGGTGTAGGGTGGAGGTGTAGGGTGGAGATGGGTTCAGGGGTGGGGTCGAGGTATACCTTTCCAGCAAACACATAACGTTCCGGTAACGTAAGGTTATGAACCAACGTTACTAAATAACGTTAAAGGAATGTAACGAAAACTGTCCAAGAAAACGTTAAGAGAACCTTACCACGAACGTAACAGCAAATAACGTTCATGGAACCTGACCATGTTAGCTGCATATGTAGCGCTAGACTGACTAGACCGTCACCGTGGTGCGTATAAATGCCATAAGCGAAAAACAGAAACAGTCGACACCCCACAGAAAGACTCACATGCAAACGGCATGTGAATTAGGAAGCCGAAAACTGATATCGTGGTCCCACGATGGTGTTGTGTTAGTTGTCTGTGCTTTAATTATACGGCGACAATACATTATAGTTATGTCAGAACAGTTACTCATTGAGAGGGAATATATTCGCTGTGAAACAAGGGCAACGTACACCAGTGCATTTAGTAAAGGTAGGCGATGGGGCGTTTGATTGAGCACGTACGGTAGCAGATCGCGTTCTTTGTAAAAACAATGTTTGACCTGTGTCAGTGTGAACCGAAACCCGATATCTTTATCGCCGGTTATACGGGTGATGACCTCAGCTTGACCCGAAACCTGAGGTGTGCGTCGCCGGTGATATGGGTGATGACCTCGCACGAAATGCCGGATACTGGGGCACTCGAGCGTGCGTTGACACAGAATAGAATACGATACACGTGTCTGCTCTTTATATAACATCAACCAGCTGTGACAATATGTTTAGTTGACAATATCGGTACTTCACATTGAAATGGTCTTCACACATGCAAACACACACATAAACACACGCACACACAACCACACACACACACACACACACACACACACACACACACACACACACACACGGGCGCACGTACGCACGTGCACGCGCACACACGCAGGCGCGCACACACAGACACACACAGACACACACAGACACACAGACACACAGACACACACACACACACACACACACACACACACACACACACACACACACACACACACACACACACACACACACACACACACACGTTCGCTCATGCACACACGCACGGATGCGTACACAGAAACAATTACACTGCTACCTAAAGGCGGTTTGCACTGACCAGAGCGGTTGCACGCGACGTGAGACAACCGCCTAAGTCTCCTTAATAATAATAATAATAATAGTAATAATAATAATAATAATAACAACAATAACAATATGCAAGGGCAGACCACCCAGCCCTTTACCATTCCTTTTTCCCTGCGACACTTAGACAGTGGCTCCTACAAGCCTTTCAGCCATCTCGTGCCCAGAGTGTTCGAGGGCTGGCCTTAATTCGTGCCTCATCATCTGCCAGCAGATAATTTCTTCATCAGACTATGCACATAATAATATTTGTTTAACTCACCAGAGGTCCATACATTAATTTTATTAAGTTTAAGTTTTTAGTAACTGTTTGTTTTAAGAGATCATACACCGCCCCCGCCCCCCAAGCTCACAAGCTTCGTTAGACTTTTAATGCCCTGCAAGGGCCCAGTCTAGTAAATGGAAGAATACGCAGAAAGACAGCTTGCAAACCACGTTGCAGTAGGATCGCCTAGTGTACATATAAAATCGCCTAGTGTACATATAAAATCGCCTAGTGTACATATAAAATCGCCTAGTGTACATACAGTCACAAACTCTCCTTGCACCCACATCACAAGCAAAACCATTCGGCCTTGAAGTCCTTGACCTTCACCCATCACCTCGTTGCTCCCTACCGCGTTGCACAGTGTAAATCCGCATTACCTATTCCTGACAAGACACCAACTCGGAAGAACTACAGTGCACGTCACTGTGCACGTTACTGGCGCTACGTGTTATACTACACTCTTACCGCTTACCAATTTGCATTTCATAGTTCTGTTTCGTCTTAAAAATCCCGTTTGGTCTGTGCTAGTGACGAATCCGATCGACGTCATCAAGACGCGCCTGCAACTAGACAACGAGCTGGTGACGTCAGGAGACAGGAGGAGTTTGGCGGTGTTTGAGAACCGCTACTACCGGGGCTTCGTGAGGGGCGGCGTCAGGATCGTACACGAGGAAGGCGCCCGGGGTCTCTACAAGGGGTAGGTGTAGGGTCTCTACAAGGGGTAGGTGTAGGGGTCTCTACAAGGGCTAGGTACAGGGGTCTATCTCTACAAGGGGTAGGTGTAGGGGGTCTCTACAAGGGCTAGGTATAGGGGTCTCTACAAGGGCTAGGTATAGGGGTCTCTACAAGGGGTAGGTGTATAGGTCTCTACAAGGGGTAGGTGTAGAGGTCTCTACAAGGGGTAGGTGAAGAGGTCTCCACAAGGGGTAGGTGTAGGGGTCTCTGCAAGGGGTAGGTGTATAGGTCTCTACAAGGGGTAGGTGTAGAGGTCTCTACAAGGGGTAGGTGTAGGGGTATCTACAAGGGGTAGGTGTATAGGTCTCTACAAGGGGTAGGTGTAGAGGTCTCCACAGGGGGTAGGTGTAGGGGTCTCTACAAGGGGTAGCTATAGGGGTCTCTACAAGGGGTATGTGTAGTGTGTACCGGTCTCTACATGGGGTAGGTGTAGGGGTCTCTACATCAGGTAGGTGTAGAGGTATCGACAAGGGGTAAGTGTACTGGTCAGCTCTGCAGATTGGTGACATCGTTGTAATGACAGTCTCGTGCTTTAGGTTGGTGGCGTCGTGGTGATGCCAGTCTCGAGCTGTGTAAATTGGTGACGTCGCTGTTATGTCATTCTCATGCCATGTAGGTTGGTGACGTCGTTGTGAAGCCTGTCTCGAGCTGTGTGTGTTGTTGACGTCATTGTGGTGTCAGTCTTGTGTCTCGTGCCGTGTATGTTGTAGTCCCTCTTAGCTGCGTTAACTCTTCGCCGAGAAGACAAACGGGTGACTCTACCGGAGTTTGAAGGCTAACCGTGTGTGCTAAACATTGTTGCCACCTCACGGATACTGGTTAATTCTGCCGTAATTCCTATTTCATAAATAACTTCAAATTTGTATTTCTATTTATTTTTATGTTAATATAAGTTTAATTTTGAATAGTTTTGTTTTATAATACAGCATATTATCTGATAAACAGCTATCCTTGCATGTTATCCGTGTGGGGCTAAACAATGCTGCCACCTCACGGATACTAGTTAATCCTGTCGTAATTCCGATTTTATAAATAACTACAAATATACTGTTATATTACTTATGTGTTAATAAAAGTTCAATTTAGATTTTTTAATACAACATTATCTGATAAAACGGTATCCGTACTTAATTTGTTATATCAAATTCGGCCTGAGAAACAATCAGCATCTCTACCCTAATCTTTCACCTAATCAAGGGTAAGGTCGCCATGGTGGTTACATCGGCAGACAGTTAATTCCCCAGGCGCAGTTGAGGAGCTGAAGAGCCACATCACGGAGCCTGGGTAACCGAGGCTATGAATGTTGTTGAAGTCGTTGCAATGTCTGTCTCGTGTCTCGTGCTGTATGTTGTTGATGTCTTAGTGATGTTAGTCTCGTGTCTCGTGCTGTATGTTGTTGCTGTCGTTGTGGTGTCAGTCTCGTGTCTCGTGTTGTATGTTGTTGATGTCGTTGTGATGTCAGTCTCGTGTCACGTGTTGGATGTTGTTGATGTCGTTGTGATGTCAGTCTCGTGTCTCGTGTTGTATGTTGTTGATGTCGTTGTGATGTCAGTCTCGTGTCTCGTGCTGTATGTTGTTGATGTCGTTGTGATGTCAGTTTCATGTCTCGTGTAGTATGTTGTTGACGTCGTTGTGGTGTCAGTCTCGTGTCTCCTGCTGTATGTTGTTGACGTCGTTGTGGTGTCAGTCTCGTGTCTCGTGTTGTATGTTGTTGATGTCGTTGTGATGTCAGTCTCGTGTTACGTGCTATATGTTGTTGATGTCGTTGTGATGTCAGTCTCGTGTCTCGTGCTGTGTATTGTTGATGTCGTTGTGATGTCAGTCTTGTGTTGTATGTTGTTGACGTCGTTGTGGTGTCAGTCTCGTGCCTCGTGCCTCGTGCCGTAGGTTGTTGACGTCGTTGTGATGTCAGTCTCGTGCCTCGTGCCTCGTGCCGTAGGTTGTTGACGTCGTTGTGATGTCAGTCTTGTGTTGTATGTTGTTGACGTCGTTGTGGTGTCAGTCTCGTGCCTCGTGCCTCGTGCCGTAGGTTGTTAACGTCGTTGTGATGTCAGTCTTGTGTTGTATGTTGTTGACGTCGTTGTGGTATCAGTCTCGTGTCTCATGTTGTAGGTTGGTGGCGTCCCTCCTACGGGAAGGCAGCTATAGCACTATCCGTCTGGGCGCTTACGAACCCTTCAAGCAGCTGTACGGGGCGACGGACCCAGCTCACACGCCGTTGTGGAAGAAAATCCTTGCGGGCGCCACATCGGGTGAGACGTAACACAGCGTGATAAGAAAATTCGTGTTTTATTTTATTTAAAAAAATAAAAAATAAAGGTCAATTTTTATATAGCGCAGTATCCATTCCACATGACTGCTCAAAGCGCTTTTACACTTTACTTCCCCGGCAGACCTGTTCAATCAAATACCTTCTCAACTTCTCTGGGAAGCATCCAGCCACATGCTACAATTAATGTGCGAAAGGCTGCGCGTACACGTATCCACCACTGTATATTGCCAGGTACTCATTTATACAGCTGAGTGAACTGGAGCAATGTAGAATGAAAAAACTTGCCCAAGGTTTTAACACCTTAGTCGAGAGTCCGGAGCTCTACCCCTGAGCCATTGCGCTCTACAAGAGCGCATATTCCACGCATAATAATTATGTCTGTTATCGATGAGTATTACGTGTGATGAGTTGGTGTACGTTCCTGGCAACCTGTTAGGTCATTCATGCCTGATGACAACACGGTTCCTTATCGGTTAGTAGCCAGGTTATGTGTGTGTGTGTGTGTGTGTGTGTGTGTGTGTGTGTGTGTGTGTGTGTGTGTGCGTGCGTGCGTGCGTGCGTGCGTGTGCGCGTGCGCGTGCCCGTGCGCGTGCGTGTGCGTGTATGTGTGCGGCGCGCTATGGTATTATCGTATTATTGTTATATTATGTATTAAACATTCCAAAACCGTCGATTGCATCTGCAAACATGCTCAGTCAGTAGTTCGTTTTTTAACAGCCCAGAGGCGGATCCAGATAGGGTAGTGTAGACGGTGTAGTGTTTGACACGACGTCACAAAATGAGGTGGGGTGGGCTGTGTTGAACATGTGTTGCTGCCGTGCCGCTATAACTTTAAAAAGGTACAGGGAAAATGGCAAATCTCACAGTCCCTGGAGCTGCCAGTGCTAGTATGTAATGACACCGTATACATGTACGACCAGGAGCACTCGGCAGTGCGATCGCGACGCCGACAGACCTGGTGAAGGTCCGGCAGCAGGCCGAGGGTCCGACCGACGCCCGGCGCCATCACCGCACTCTCTACGCCTTCGTCGACCTCTACAGGGCCGGCGGCTTCCGGTCCCTCTACGTCGGCCTCGGACCCACAGTGCAGCGGGCGGCCGTCCTCACGGCAACACAGGCGAGTAACCGGGAATCACTGAACATGCTCCTTTGTCAAATCACCAACTTTTATTTTGCATATCCCAGTCAAGGTGTGTATTTACCCGGCAGATTAAAGAAAACCCATTTGGATTAGGAAGGCGAAAGCAGCAATAAACAGAGCAGTGTTATAAACAGCCCCACGTGCATGATGACGTCATTCGTGTTTGGTACTGGAGAAGTTAACATGTCACGTTCGGACTTTACAGGTAAAGATACATCTTGACTTGGATATGCAAAATAAAAGTTCGTGATCTGAAATCATTGGGATGTCTTGGAGATGTTCTTGTGATTTCAAGTTCGAAAACAGTGATACGTTTTTAAGGTACATATGACGTATTCTTAGACTACAGACCCGTAGCTCAAAACTCTACAACAGTCACACAGGCAGACCTGTTCAACTTCAATGCAAAATCATATCGACCTCTATTGGAAGCATTAAGCCATGTTGCAATTAATTCGCGAGGACTTTTAATATATACATGACCACCACCTCTAGGGTATATTTAAAACACACCCAGGATTTATTGCGTTTGCGTCATTCCCACATTCAAGATAACAGATAGCTGCAAATAATCACAAACCCTGTAGTCACAACCCATGGCTTAAATGATAACTATATATATATATATATATATATATATATATATATATATATATATATATATATATATATATATATATATATATATATATATATATATATATATAAATTAAACAACAGACAATCTTACTAAGAGACCTGCTCGACCTAACCGGGTTATCCAGTTTTTTAATGCAATAAAAACAACGCTCGAGTCTTTACAACGATGTTCCATGTCCGCAGATTCCAACATACGACCACACAAAACATATGCTGCTGAACGCTGGACTCATGACAGAAGGCGTCTCACTACACATGGTATCGTCCATGGCAGCTGGCTTCATGTCAGCTCTGACTACGTCACCAATTGACATCGTCAAGACACGTATGATGAACCAACACCTTAAAAGTACGCCATCTTGGTTGTTATTTATTTCTGGTCGCCGACATAATACCGCAACATTGTATATTGATCAGCCTTGTGGAGCCTGAACCTGATTGGTAATCATTTTGCAGAAATTGCTACATTGTTTCACGCGAAAATAGAAACAATCATTTTTCACGTTATTTTCACGTTGCAGGTACGTACCACAACAGTCTAGACTGCGTCTTGAAGACACTGCAATCAGAAGGCCCACTCGGCTTCTACAAAGGGTTCATCCCCACATGGATGAGAATAGGACCACACACCATCATCACGTTCTTCATATTCGAACAGTTGCGGCGAGTCGTCGGTATATCACCTATCTGAGGTTGCGCACGACGCGTCACTTCCGGGCCGCCATTTTGGAACATTGGCGTAGCCAGAGGGGGGGTCCAAGGAAGGCCATGCCCCCCCAATCCCGTTGTTCAATAACTGGCTACCTGATTCATAGTCACAAAGTACAGAGGGTATAAGGATGCACGGGTAAGAATTTCCTTCTCAAAGAAATGTCTCATCATTCAAGTATAATTCAGTTAGGAATTCTCCACTTCTGTCTTTGGCTGCAGTCCAGTAGGTGACAGACCATCGAAAATGTCATGATGGCTAAGGAATATTAAGTTTTCAAAATAATAGTTGCCCGGTTATTACAGTAAGGTCAAATGGCGTTTTGCTGTTGTTCTTTTCTTAGCATCACTATCGGCAGGGGTGAGTTGATCATGATTTCCCTGTCCATTGTCTTTTTTTCTTCCTCTCACTACGTTCTCTGAAGTTGAGTCTGGACTTACATGTGTTTAAACGTGACGTCCAAGTATCATGTTCCTTCTATCTGTTGCTCTTTTCTCTCCATTCTCCTCCCACTCTTTCTAGGTCACTTAATACAATTCACCCGTGACAATTTCGGTCTTCCTCGGCTCCTTTTCCCTCCACGTTCTGGAAATCTGCTCTCTTTGCCAGTTTGTTTTATCTCTCATTTCTTCAAACTTTCCTTCACTCCAACCTCCACTCTCATTCATCCATTCTTCTCTTATAAACTCTTAATTCCCACGATTCCTCTTACACGGTAATTTTCTCAAACCTGGATCGTCTCCTGTTGTTTCTCTGTTAGTGCCATCGTTTCTAGTGCATTCGTGTATGGCGGGGGTAATTCATGAACTGAGCACATTTCCTTTAAATGTACGTGATATGTGTCTATATCAGTCAGGTTTAGAAATGGAGAACAATTTTTTTTTATGTATTTGAAAATAATTACTTTCATGCGAAAGTACATGCGTACAGCTTTATGAAACAATCAATTTTATCATCCAAGCTATCTATGTTTTTTTGCATCACCTCGTCAAACAGTGATGATATTTTCGCCATTTTGCCCAATGTATCCTACGTTATCCGCCACCTTGTCATACTAAGTATGCGTGGATATACTTAAAAATAACAATTAATAAATGAACAATTCGTGTAATGCAAGCTGATATCATGGTTATGAAGTATGTAGAACGGATTCAGGTTCAGATTATTTTTAATATGACATTTCTTTTTTGCAAAATGTGAGCTTGTTTTGAAGATACAGAAAAATGTGTAGTTGACCGTTTTCCAAAAGCCACAATTATTGAACCAAGTAGGCCACGTAAATGCTTTTGGTACGATGTCTTGCATTGGGATCTTGTCTTCAACTGCATCAAAATAGTCATCGTCTGAACAAACTATGTGGTAGCTGGCGTAGCTTTCCCCAAAGGACGCCCGTGGATAACGTAGAATACAAACATTTCTGATTGTTCATGCGCAATATATATATATATACGTTTTACATTATGTAATATTATGAAAACATAATGGATTTTGGGGCTAGTTAAATATATAATACCTTGATATGATTGTTATTAAAATGGTTCAGACATTTGTGTTAAATACATGCGTAATGAATTAAATTAAGCAACTAAATCGTGATAGTGTATTCATTAAATCATCAACAACGATACAGTGCGCAATATATTATATCACTTAACACTTATTTTGACATCTGGAGCATTTATGGAAACATCAACAACTGAAATGTCTTGATGAAGGAGCGTAATTATCATGACAAATTAAAGTGTACACTGCAGCATGTGGATAACGTAGAATACATGCGAATGTAATAATTTCTTATCATTGATCTATTGAAAGATACTCTTAAATATAAGATTACCTGAACACATACTCAACATGTTACAACATATTGCAGCACATATGTAACGTTTCATAGTACATGTATACGTATTCATGTATCAGCAATCATATTTGATGATAACGTAGAATACAAAATAATATTGTGCATTTTGGCAGCATTTTAACATTAGACAGGGATACAACTGTCGCGTTATTACAAGACCACACTGTTGTCGTGTATGACAGAAGAAATAGCAGCGATCTGGTCATTCGTTGTTTTGCAAACTGCGTTTAGTTAACTTGGTTAACGTTGAATACAAATGACGCAGCAATCGTACAGTCCTTTAGCACATTACCTTGCGCGGTTTCGAAGTACTGCCATGACGCAGATATGTCGCACATGACCTCGAATAATTCACGTCAAATTCACGAGTGTGCAGTTCCTATACTAACTTGCTTGATCCAACCAACGATGATCTTTACGATGCAACACTGCGCCATTTCATCTGGCAGCATCGCAAGGCTCTTGTGTTTCAACTACACCGTTAACTCCTTTATAGTGTATCACCGCAGGAGAAACTTTCACTTGGTCCTTAGAGTAGTACACGCTGCTTATTTCCTCAAGAAAATGGCACATGTAGGTCTCGGTGAAATCTACTTGCAAGGTGCATTAGGTTTCTGCGAGAGTGTGTTTTAAGAATGGCAAGGTTCTCGTATTTAGTGCGGTTTGAAGGCATCCATGCATCGTCTTTGAAGTCATCATGAACTTCGAAATAGTCTCTCACATACAATGGTATGGTTGCATTTTTGTATAAGCGTTGATTTCCAACTTCGATCAGTTCTTCGCTCTGTGTATTCGCATCTTTCCCTGGAATTTCATGGCTTCTTCTCTTTCTAGCTTCCGGGGGGTCAAGTCAACTGTTTTATCGTAGTATATATTGATTGTTTGCTGACTTTCGCGGCTTTTTACTTTAACTTTAAAACAACACAAGTTGAAGAAGATACCCAATAGATATTACACGCTACAATGAACTGATAAATACTCCCTGAAACGTAGTATTATGTTACATGTGTCTGAATATGTTCAAATGTTTCTGTTATGAATTCCACTCGCGTTTCGTTGACTTGATACTATTTGGGTTAATAACAGCATTCCTTTCAAATGTTACATATGTGTGTATTTTACGATATCAATACATGTTTACTATAATGTTTTATATGTCCTTTGTGCAAGAATGCTACACCATTAGCTAGCTATCATTTTGTTTTCCAGATTTCTGATTTAAAAGAGCTGCAAGTGATAGCTTAATTTTGCATACAAAAATAACTAAGTCTAAGTGGAATTATACGGTAGTAATCTCTCATTGTGAAGGAAATCTCACTAGTTTACCTTTGGTTTTGCAAATTGGGTGTCAGACCCGCAGCAAAACCACTTTCGTTTGAATCTGGCCCAAACGTTGCCGTAAGAACACCATGGAATGTGTTACAATGCTTCCTTCCCCGCGATAACGTAGAATACAGGATAACGTAAAATACATCATTTCATATTACTGAACCATATGTAATTAAATTAGGTATGTATATCATGCACAACTTTTATTTCACAAACTAAACAAGGCAATCTCATATAGTATATCTTGAATGTAAATTTGGGAAAGAAAACATTATCATTATGAAGGGAATCTAGCTAGTACAATGTTTCATGTGTGTGTCATGCATGCATTGCTAAATACAAACTTATCTTTGGTTTGGCAAATTGTGTGTTAGACCCGCAGCAGAACCACTTTCGTTTTAATCTGGTCTAAACGTTGTCATAAGAACGCCATGAAATGTGTTACAATGCTTCCTTCCCCGCGATAACGTAAAATACCGGATAACGTAAAATACATCATTTGGTATTATTGGACCATATGTAATTAAATTAGGTATGTATATCATGCACAACTTTTATTTCACAAAATAAATAAGTTAATGTTGTATAGTATACCTTGAATATAAACTCTGAAAACAAAATTATTTCATTTTGAAGGGAATCTAGCTAGTACAATATTACATTTGTTTGTCATGCATGTATTGCTAAATACAAACTTATCTTTGGTTTTGCAAATTGTGCGTTAGACCCGCAGCAGAACCTCTTTCGTTCGGATCTGGCCTAAACTTTGCCATATGAACAGTATGGAATGTGTTATTATGCTTTCTTCCCCGCGATAACGTAGAATACCGGATAACGTAAAATACACCATTTCGTATTATCGAACCATACGTGATTAACTTAGGTCTCTATATTATGCACAACTTGCAGTTCACAAAGGAAACAAGGTACCCTCATATATTATACCTTGATTGTATACTAGGGAAAGCACGTATATGATAAAGGTGGATAACGTAGAATACATTCTTAACGAGGACGCTGTTTTTCTGCCACTTTGATGTCTTCTGACGATCAGAAAAGTTGACTATGCTCATAGGTTATGACTTTAGGTGACCACCCCATGTATATGTGTTAAGGAGACATACTTTCCAAGCAGATAGTACTTCATTGTAACACAGTTATGATGTATATTATGCGGATAACGTAAAATACATACATTTTGTGGACAAGTTATATACGTGGGTAAGGTAAGGAAAATAGATGCGAATATTTTAGAGAACATCATAAAATAATAGGTATGTATTCATAGAATGAACTAAAACATGTAGTTAAGCAGCTAACAGTTACTAAATATTACAAATACCATCCTTTTTAATACTACCCTTTGCTGTGGACAAGCCAAAATGGGATTTTTGTGTGTTTCATAGCCACAAACACATATAAATTATCATAGCACCATAAACACATAACTATCGCAAGAAAGAGCAAGCCGAGCTCCTTTTGACTACGCTATTTATATTCCTAGTAAAGCCATACCACTCATTTTATAGACAAAAGACACAATATTTGCTACTGGCGACGTTTTCGTGACTTTCAACCATATATATATATATATATATATATATATATATATATATATATATATATATATATATATATATATATACAGGGTATGTTTGGTTGTCGGATGGCCCCCTCTAGCGCAAAATCCTGGCTGCCCATGTTGTTCAGCCTCATCGCTGGTTTATATGTAAGCACTAGGTCGTTCATCTCTTCATGTCATCTACAACTCCCGCATCCAACATTTCATGTTATCCGCCGTTGCAAGCACTTCCATTCAATACGTTTACTGTCAACACAAAATCAGTAGTTACGAGCATTTAAGTAGAACCTTTGATTAACAAAAACATCTTGTCATCTGTACTGAGTGTACTTTTTAAAATAATATTATTATCAACAGTTCCAATTGCATGCGTTTCAATATTTCGTTCACATATCATATATTTACGCTAGGCTTTTTGTTCTGAAATCCTGGAAATTGTATTTAATGTGAGTTGCAACGTCGCCATCCTGGTGTCTTGGACAAACACGGGAGATTTGCTTCTATACTGGGAGACCGGGAGGTTAAATTTACACAAATCCGGGAAAATCTTGGCAGGTATTTTGTAGAACAATGAATGTTATGTGCACGATACATGTATAGTTGTCATGATTACATTGATCTGAACATGCATGTGTTTGAAAGATGACGTCCAAGTATCTTTGGAGCGCCCTAACAGGCCTCGATACAATGGACAAGAATCCAAATAGAAATATTATATCCGCCAGATGGCGATACACGAGCCTTGTTCACATGGAAACGTAGTCTCGCTTAACCGACTGTCGGTCGGCTGCGGAACTACGCCGAGAAGACAGTCTGGTGACATTTGCCGGCTTTTGTTTGGTATCCGCGTGATCTATAAAATGCTGCCACCTCACGGACACTGCCGTAATATTTTTTTTTATAAACAACTGCAAATTTGTATTTCTATTTATTTTGGGTTAATATAAGTTTAATTTTTAATAGTTTTTATAATACAGCATTATTTGATCAAAAGGTTTCCTTATTTAATTTGTATGCTATCCGTGTCGGGCTAGACAATGCTGCCACCTCACGGATACTGGTTAATCCTGCCGTAATTCTTATTTTATAAACAACGGTAAATTTGAATTTTTACTTACTGTTGTGTTAATATAAGTTCAATGGTGAATACTTTTCAAATGATATTATTATCTTGTAAAACTATATCGTTATTTAAATTTTTATTTCATAGTTGGCCTGAGAGCCAATCAGCGTCTCTACCCTATTCTGGGGTAAGGCTGCCCGGATGTAGAAACTTAAGCATATATACTGTCCCAGGCGTAGTTGAGGGGGCTTAAAAGTGCTGCCACCTCACGGAGTCTGGGTAACCGAGGCTAATGGAAACGCACTGTTATCATTAAGGTTAAACCGTGTGGCGGCAGCACTTTATCGCCAGACACAACGGTTGAGGGGATGACTAATAACAACCATGCACTGATATTATAATTAGTTGACGTTTCTAGTTGTTTCTTAAAAGTTGTCCAGTGCTGGACAACATTCTGTTAACTGACTATTTACAATGTTAAGATCTTATGAGACTTAATTCAACTAGTTAGCCTTTTTCGTAACACTATCGCCTAATTTAAAGGACAAACAAAGTTAACTTTTACGTGGCATACACCTAATAGAGTTAATATAAAGTAACAATTTCCACATATACTCAATTTTTTAACGCCAGCGGTTTACCAGAAAAAATATTTTGTAACACCCTGCCATCCAAATTCTATGCGCTACCCCATCTTAGACGAAGAATGACGTCACGACGGTGATCGAGGCGCTCTCCACGTAGATTCCCTGCATATAATAATAATAAGGTTTAGTTCAGACAAGACGTCCATATATGTATACATAAAATACAATTAAAAAAAAAAAGTACAATACATATAATACAATCAAAGCAATAAGATCAACGTAAAAATATAAGTGTAAAATTTAAAAAGTTATGTCTAAATATATGAGGAAATGAATTAAATAAGTTGTAAAAATAAATATAAAATAAAAAAAATAAAAAATGATTCAAAAATAAATACAATACTAATGACATGTGTACAATAAAGACCTCCAGTATGAGTACAAATGGCTCTTAAAATGAATGTCGGTATGAAGGTAATTAATAAAAAGGATATTATCTGACTGATGAAGACGACATAAAAGACTGAATATTGATGAACGAATGCGTTCATTGAAGGATTTAATATAGTTGGTGGCAAACATAAAACTTGCACTACATCTTGAGGGTAAGTTTAGTAAAATTCTGAGGCTATTATTGTATGCGACAGTAATGCTTTTGAGGCTATATTTTTTGAATGTGCACCAAAGACTAGAAGTATACATAGGAGCACAGTATGCTTGAAATAAAATAATTTTGGTAGAAATATTACAAAGACAAAATTTTCGAGCTAATACATTGCCTTGGGCATAAAGGCATCTTTTTTGTCTGGCTATGTCGTCATCATCAGTCAGGTTATTGTTGATTATATGGCCAAGATATTTACATTTTGTAGTATAAGGTAATGGATGGTTATCGAGATGGATACAATGAAAATGTTTCCTGTCCTGGGATTGGTTGTCAATAACCATACAAAAGGACTTCTTGGCATTATAAGTAATATTGAACAATTCGCCATACTTGGCACAACAATCAGTAAGTTTTCTCAAACCAGCAACACTGGGAGAAAAAATACAGAGGTCATCAGCATACATCAAGTGGTTGATTAAGGTGCCAGCATAAAGACAACCAATATATAATTTGTTTAGATTAACGCTTAAGTCGTCCATGTACACATTGAAAAGATGGGGGGAAAGGATTCCACCCTGTTTAACACCATTGGAAACAGTAAAAAAGCTAGAAAATCCCTGACACCATCTGATGGTAAATTGTTGGGTACCGTACCAGTGGTATAGAATGCGTACAATAAAAGCTGGACAGCCACGATCAATTAATTTACCAAATAGCTTGCTGTGGTTAACTTTGTCGAAGGCTTTGGAGGCATCCAACATAGTAACATACATAGAAGACCCATTAGCAATATAGTTTCGAAAAAGTTCTTTTAACAGAAATATGAGCATCTCAGTAGAGTGATGCTTTTTAAATCCAAATTGATTGTCACATGTAATGAGAAATGGGATAGCCCTGGATAATATTAATGATTCAAATAGTTTGCTAGCTACTGTGGCAAGGGCAATGGGTCTATAGTTGTTATTGTCTGACAAATCACCAGATTTATTTTTAATGATAGGAGCTATGATTGTTGTCATCATAGTATCAGGTAAAAAAAACATGTATTAACAGACTGCTATACAACAAAGACATAAGAATATGTAGTTTTTCGTTAGCATACTTAAAATGTTCATTACTGATATGGTCATAGCCACAGGCTTTACCAACAGGCATAGCAATTATTAATTCTTGTAGTTCTTTAACTTTAACAACCATATTGTCGCTAAGTTGAATATTGCTACAATACATGTCAATCTTATGAATGTAAACAGTAGACTCGGGTACAGAGTTAAGCAGTGATTGGTAATGATGAAGCCACATATTTCTGACGTTTTCAGCACCACAGGCACCTCCAACATTACTGGGGTTAGGTAACCTGGCATTGTTTGCTTGTTTGATGCCCTTCCAAAAGTTTTTAAAATCATGGCTGCTCAGATTGGAAGCTAGTCGCTCCGCTTTAAGAGATTCAGCATTTTTTTCGCAATGTCTTTTGTTGCATAGGGTTTGGCTGTTGTCATGAAATGGCTGCAACTCGGCAACGCGCGTAACATGCTGATGACGGTAAATATAAAGTTGTCTATTATTGTTGTCGCTGAAATCATCCCATCAACTGATGATACATGTCTACATCAAAGCATTTCTCCTTAAAATGGACCGAGCAAAGTGCCAAACAGTACGCCCGCAAATCACCAACGTGAATCCATTGCTTCAATACTACCGGTTGTTTCAACTATTATTGCAACCGTAGGCCGAACACGAGGGCATAATTACTAAAGCTTACCATAGATTTAACCACAGATTTAGATATACGTCTATAAGCAGCTGCTAGATGTCACGCCAACTGAACGAACTGTCGAAGACTCGAAGTTGTTGACCCTTAACGACGTCGCCGGAAGCTGACCGAGATATAGAATGCCGCGCGCTGAATGGCCAAGCCAAATTAACCCTTCACCTATGGCGGCGTCTAGACCATCGTGGATTTCGTTAGAATTTTAGACTTTAAAGTCACATTCTGAGTAAACCGCTGACGTTAAAAAATTGAGTATATGTGGAAATTGTTACTTTGTATAAACTCTATTAGGTGTATGACACAAAGCCGTAGCCTTTTTTATCCTTTAAGCAGACCTTTCAGCATTGGCACTGAGGGTGGTCACTTCATGTCCTCAGTGCCAGTGATCCTTTTGCATCACAAATTGAAATGGGACTATAGACATGGGAACAGGCGGATGCAGCTGCCCCCTGGAGTTTCAGGGAGGCAGACATTTGGAGTATACACCCCCAGTTGTTTCTAAGTAAACAGGGAATATCAGTTTGGGTATTAGTAGGTTAACTCATTATGCCAACAAAGGCACAGAACATATATAAATATGGATTTATAATTATCATATTATAAAATACACATGGTATTCAAGTGCATCAGGGGTAAAAAAAATTCCACATGACAAAATTGAAACAAAATGGGTGGGACCGTCAATGAAATAATATTTTTGTCTTCTATGATGGTATGTTTCTATCACTCTACTCAGCAGTACTGTTTAGATATGATAAGTGATATGTTAATGTGATGACTGTTTCTGCCATAGCTGAAAATTCAAACAGTTGTTTATTTCCCTTTGAGGTTTAAATCAGCCCCCTCCCGAAGGTTTAAATCAGGCCCCCCCCCCAAATACACATGCACCATGTCCTGATAGCTACAGCACATGGTCGCAGCTAGTAAATAAATGTAAACAACAACATTGTGCATGTATAAATATATTATATTTCTATTGCTATCTAATACGTATACTCGTATCTTATGTTCAAATTAAATATCAGCACTCTACATACTATATATAGCATCTTCTTAAATACACGGGAATACGTTCAGAAATAATGGCATGGGATGCATTGGCAAGTTAGTCCACACAGAAAACAAGTCCTTCACTGGCTAAACCAATATATCCACTCTACATAGTTAAAAATATTCTGCCAGCTAATAACTTTAAATAACTCTCCATAGACGTCATTCTAATATTTGACCTCCATTCGACCTCTGCGAGAATTTGCCACCACAGCTCATGTCATAATTAATGAACACTCCCTACAGCTAATTATAACATGAGCAGCCAAAGCATCAGTGGTCAGAGCCAGGGACATCGTGTCCAAGACCTCTCACAACTGAAGCAGTTAAACATGGTGTAGCAACTCGTGATTCCACACAGTGCATATGTACCGGGTAGACACATAGTGTTGTCATTTCATTACGCACACTCATTGTTACAAAATACACTTCTTAGGCATGACCTCGTCAGTTTGCAAAGTCTAGAAAAGTTCTTGTGCACCCACCAATATGTGATGTGGCATTTGTGATTTATACAATCGAAAATTGCTAGTAGCATCACTTTGCATTCTCATTTCATTCACTAGATGGCATTAATGTAGCAATTTATATATATATATATATATTATATAATATATATATATATATATAATATATATATATATATATATATAATATATATATATATTTATAATATATATATATAAATGTGTGTGTTCCCATGACGTGTGGCAAGGACCAACCCTGCCCCACATGTAGTGTTTATATTTTGCGATTTTACAAATGTTGTGGCCACTGCTGGTTGACTAGATCAGACATATTTCCTTGTAATTTCTGTTAAAAAATATCGGCTCTGGTCAATGAACAAAGAGCTGGCTATGTTCCCTAACTATCACTTCTGCATTTTTCTGCAGTATCAAAAGACACATCAAATAAATCAACCGCTCTCCCTTCTGAAGATAAATCAGAATTCCTTCTCTCACGAATATGGCACATATTAAATGAACATATAACAATACTAGACAAAGACGATGGTCTTTGTCGATGCCTGCTCCAATGTGGCATTCACTGAACATGGCTTTGGATGATTTCCCAGTAAAGCCAGATTATCTCTCCAGTGGTCAACTCTGGCAGTGAGTGAGGTGTCCATCACAGGCACTGACAGGGGGTGTGATGTCACTGACAGGGGGTGTAATGTCAAATGCAGGGGGGTGTGATTTCACTGATGGGGGTGTGATGTCACCGACAGGGGGTGTGATGTCACTGGCGACCTAATTATAAATCCCTCATTATGACAACACATTTTGGTCAACTTATCTGTTTTGACTGAACATAAAACCTGTATACCTTACAGTTGGGCATACCATCTTGTGATGATAAAACATGCTCACAGTACAATGGTTTTGTACCTCACTTTGCTTGGCTACAAAGAAACGCAACAATCAGTTTACTGGAGCCGTGTTCCTGACCAACACACAGCAGACGTGGCAGGTCTGCACTTTACCTCTTCATCAATGACACATATATTTAGCATGCAAGTCAGCATTATTTGGGGAGTGACGATTAATTCCTTGCCATGTTACTGCTATATCAACAAAGTGCCATGTTTTTAAGACGATAATCTATTTTGGAAATTATCTTGTCCGTGATTTTTTATAATATGCCAAAATCTTATGATGACACTTAAGTTGAATACAGGATCACATTCCGAATGACATATTCTTAGCTTATGTCCTTGAAGGAAGTAACCCACTTAAATTTGTTCTGTGAACAATGTTTGGGAACTATCATATGCCAATACACCATTCTGAACTTCTAATAACTCAAATCATACATCAATAGTATGAATCAAAACAAACAGTACAGTTTTCAGAATCGTAAAGTTGTAAAAAATAAAGTAGCTAATGCAGACAATTTGTATGGTGACTTCAACTGACAATTCATTAATCTAAACATTTGACTTAAATAAGATTTTTCTAACAAATTCAATATATTGTTGGCAGTTTTTCATAATGTATGCATATTACAATAAAAAATATATCAGTTGAACAAGAATAATAATTTGTTGGTACCACAACTGCCTGCCCAGTCTGTATACCACTGCCAGAGATATTAATGGCCCACTAAATGCCACCTGTGTGATGCCACCAATATGATGCCACCAATGTGATGCTACCAGATGCCACCAATATGATGCCACCAAATGCCACCCAGCAGGAGTCATTCCACATAGAAGTAAACTCTACCGACATTCACCAAATGTTATAAATATTACAACCGATTTGAAATCTGTGACTTTGTGCGACTTTTCGACACACATCAAGATGTGGTGATTCTTCATGCGTGAAGAGAATCACTGAAGCGTCACAAACCCACAGTCTCGGCTATAGTCTTGCTTAAAATAACATATCTTCCCTCTGATATGTCTTGTAGACATTAATACAGGGTCACAACGTGTTCGTATTTACACATGCCTACACATGTTGCATAAAATGAGCAATTGTGTAAGCGTAACAGTTGACCAGTGGTCACTATGGATGACCAGTGGCCACTACAGCGTGTGGTCTACTACTTGTCAGTCGGGTACATATGGCACATGAGAGTGAGGCGTCATCGTGTCACCAGTGATGACGCATCCTGTCAACTCGCAGGAACCGGGAGACATTACACACGTCACATGGTCCACCATGGCCACCATTAACCAAACCGGTCACGCTTCAGACAACACAACGTCGAACTGCATCCGACAAACAATACGATGCACGCTATATGTCTATCGCACAAAGTCCCTTAAAACCTGGGCAGGATAAAATACGTTAGCTATGGCCCCCGTGATTTTTGCCGTGGCATTGTCAGACCGAATCTCTTCAGGGAGGCGGTGTGGATGGTCCAGAACGTCGAAGGTTAGCGGTTCATGTCAAAGGTTAGCGGTTCATGGCAAAGGTTAGCACAACGTTACGGCCTGACTGTCTGCAACGTCAAGCCGTTCAGAACGTCGTTCCACGTATGCACATGCGCGCTGAACTGGCGTAACCTCAGGTGACCTAAGATGGCTGATCAACTTTGACCCCGTGCCAGAATGTCGAGACTGAGTTCATGACCCCCGCAGCGACTGTGTCACATAATAAATCATTTCTGCGCGCTCTAGCGACGACCTACTTTTCGACCCCCTACGTTGCACAATACAGTTTCCAGCGCGCACGTGTTCTTGCCATTTCTCTGCGCAACGACCACGGTGCCGAGACGTGAATCGCTAACCTTCGACGTTCTGGACCGCCACACCGGACCCAATCCATCCGACGTGCCTAGAACTCTGGCTTGAATTGCAGCGAGTCGATGATCTTCTGGGGCAGCGGTAACTGTGGCAAGTGGTGCGTGGCAAAGTTCTGGAGGATGACGATTCGACAGAGACTCTGCAGGTTGTTGACGGTGGGCAGCTTGTACACCTGCACATAGTTCTGGCCCGGCATGTAGGGGACGTTCATGAGGATGGCCATGCGGTTGCCGCACACCGACAACACCGGCGTGTAGTTGACAGGACACAGGTGCCGGGCGCACGTGTAGCGGTGGTACTGGATGCAGTGAAGCGTGTCCGCGGTGTCCCCGCTGAAGATATAGATGCTACAGTGGAGGGGACGACACGTACGCATGCGCTTCTCCCGACAGTAGCAGGTGATATCGACGACGACGGCAATGAGGAGGGATCCGTCCTTACTGTAGGACAAGTCCTTCATGCACGGGTAGAGGATGTGGTGGATGTCGGCCACGGTCGAGTTGGTATGTACCGTCTCCCACGTATCCAGTTGGACCAAACTGAGGCTGTTTGTGTGGTTCGCCTCAAAGTTCGTGACAGCGATACGTTGCCAGGAGAAGCGTGGGTCGAAACAGAAGTGACATATGTTAAAGTACAGCTCCATCTCTCTCAGTAGCTGCATCGCCTTCAAGTCGTACAACTGCAGCACCACATTCACTGGTGCCTGCGGTCGCGTATGGCCGGGCACCGTCGGCATTCGCAGGAGACATTTCGATTGGTCTGGGCTGATCTCCCCGGCCAAGGCCTCGTTTGCGAATTCAACATGTCGGTTGCCGAAAACCCCAAGGAACTTATTGATGCCGAGGTCAAGCAGGCCGAAGTGCGAGTTGGTGTTCCGTGTCAGGTGAAGCACGACCAGGTTCTCTCGGAAGCAGAGAACGCTCTTCACGCGAAAGTGGTTTATCGACGACATCTGGGCCGGGATGTGGTTGTACTCGAAATGTTCGGCCATCTTCGCGAACTTGCTGCGTTTGCGGAAGCTGAAGATGGAGTTGGCCTTGTTGATGCTGATGATGCCCTGGCGACTCATGCAGAATGAGAAGTTGCAGTCTTTGTGCAGGAGGCCGTCACACGTCAAGATCGTCTCCGCGAACCCCGCAGCTCCTGCAAGCAGACACAGCACTCATTACTAGGGTGATGACTACCGGGTAGGTGTTATTTTGCACCACTGTATCTTAACCATAAATAAGGTAACTTCCTGTAAATAAGGTAACTTCCTGTAAATAAGGTAACTTCCTGTAAATAAGGTAACTTCCTGTAAATAAGGTAACTTCCTGTAAATACTGTAACTTTCTGTAAATAAGGTAACTTCCTGTAAATAAGGTAACTTTCTGTAAATAAGGTAACTTTCTGTAAAAAGGTAACTTTCTCTAAATAAGGTAACTTTTTGTAAATAAGGTAACTTCCTGCAAATAAGGTAATTTCCTGTACATAAGGTAACTTCCTATAAATAAGGTAACTTCCTGTAAATATGGTAACTTTTTGTAAATAAGGTCACTTTCTGTAAATAAGGTAATTTCCTGTACATAAGGTAACTTCCTATAAATAAGGTAACTTCCTGTAAATATGGTAACTTTTTGTAAACAAGGTAACTTCCTGTAAATAAGGTAACTTCCTGTAAATAAGGTAACTTCCTGTACATAAGGTAACTTCCTGTAAATAAGGTAACTTCCTGTAAATAAGATAACTTCCTGTACATAAGGTAACTTCCTGTAAATAAGATAACTTCCTGTAAATAAGGTACATGCAGTAGTCAAAGTTTATTAAAACATAATATTAATACTAATAATATTGCTTAGTACCACATATATAAAGCACCATGTGTGCCACCGCGTGGCGGATACTGGCGCTATAAAAATTGCCATTATTATTATACGTGGTGAGTTGCTGCTGGTGTTGAAGGAACATAGCAGAAGTCATGGCCTTTTCTCATCAACGTAGACTCAGCCAGCTACCAACAACAGATTTGTCACAATAGACACATGGGAGCAGAGGTTACAGACCACAGGACACATGAGTCCCAAGAGATATGCTAAAAGCCCATGCAGAAACAGGCCACATTGTAACATTTTGGTTTTGGGGAGGCCCTGAGATGCCCTTACAAAAGACTAGCGACCTGCACATTTCTTGTGTACAGTGAAGATACCCTCAGATATGTCTGTGCAGAATGAGAAGTAAAGCTTCAGAAAAGTTTTCGAATAAAATTGAAAAAAATGTATGTACCAGTTTTATACCCTAAAGGAGCTCTGGAGGCTTTACAATGTATCAATAACATTTACATTTCTTGTGCAAAATGATAGTGCCCTAAGAAACGCAAAAAGGCAAAAAAAAATAAAACAGAAATTCAATGGTTTATGGGATCTGAGTGGGCTCGGTACATGGTGGACAGGACTCAAAGAGATGCCATAAGTCCCTTGGACCTTCCACCAAATGGACTAAACACAGAATGTGTGCAGTTATAATCACAATTGCAATCATACAAATATACAAAACATCAAAATCCTATCTGGCAAAATCTCTGAGGTATGCAACAGAATAGAATTATGGAACATTTAAATGCACGTGAATTTGCAGAGATTTGCAGTTTGCAATACATGAAAGAAAACACACTCTTTCTGAGATCAACTCCAATAATACATTCCTCGCTTCTCTCTTTCTAATGACCATTTTATGTGGCCATCTTCGCATGACTCTGGTGATGATGACTTTGGCAGAGCATGAGAAGGCTTTCTAGTTTGTCAATAAAATGAGAGACGAAGTCACCAGAGAGTTAGTGCAATGGTCATTTTAGCAAAACATGCATACAACGAATGCACATCTAGTCCACTGTCTTGGGCTGATAGTTTAGTAGCGCACTAAAGCAGAATGCACTAGTCCACTGTCTTGGGCTGATAGCTTAGTAGCGCACTAAAGCAGAATGCACATCTAGTCCACTGTCTTGGGCTGATAGTTTAGTAGCGCACTAAAGCAGAATGCACTAGTCCACTGTCTTGGGCTGATAGCTTAGTAGCGCACTAAAGCAGAATGCACATCTAGTCCACTGTCTTGGGCTGATAGTTTAGTAGCGCACTAAAGCAGAATGCACTAGTCCACTGTCTTGGGCTGATAGCTTAGTAGCGCACTAAAGCAGAATGCACATCTAGTCCACTGTCTTGGGCTGATAGTTTAGTAGCGCACTAAAGCAGAATGCACATGTTCAACTAGGTTTGTATTTTCAGATGACTTAACAAATGTTTCCGGTTTCTGTAAATACTATAAGGAAGCAACACAAATGGATTGACATCACCAAATGAATATTTATTTTAATATTGAATATGGTGAATTTATGTACTATGCTAACCCAATTGCTCCAATGATTATTAATGGTGAACTTATCAAAAGGGTGAAATGTTTCAATTTTCTGGGCATGATAATATCTAGTAACTTGGGATGGGAAAACAACACAGATGCAGCCATGAAAAAGGCTCAACAAAGGCTGTACTTCCTGTGCCAACTAAAGAAGTTCAGGCTGAGGAGGGAGATTTTTGTTCAGTTTTATCGTTCTGCTATTGAGAGTATTCTTGCATTCTCAACATGTGTATGGTTCGGCGGCATCAGCCAGTGCCAGAGGAGCGGGCTAGACAGAGTGGTGAAAACAACTTCCAAAATTGTTGGCAGTGAACTCACCTCTCTAACAGCTACAAGCTGTATATACAATGTCAGATCCAAAAAACAGCTGGCAATATTATCTCAGACCAAACTCACCTCGCTCATCATCTGTTTGAAATATTACCATCAGGCAACGAGATTAGAAATACTTTTTACCCCCATGGCATAGCAACCTTATCAGGAATTATTATAAAACATAGCGGTAGAGACCTTGGAATGTTAACTTGGCTGTTCTCAACACTTTGGAGGGCTTGTTCGTTTTCTGACGCTGGTTGGTGTTGCCTGACCATACACGAGTGGAGTGTAGATGTACCTGTTCTCAAATAGTGGCTCGATAGTGCTGAATACCAAATCTTATTTTATTGTGAAATCTTAGCTTAACAAAATAAGTTTAAATATAGTTTTTATTATAATTTTGAATAAAAAGTTTAGTATAATTTTAATTTTAAAAATAATTTATACCCATTCAATTTTATATATAATTTACATTTTTGATGACATTTTAGACATATTATAATATTTATTTATTTATTAGCTTAATATAATAATTTTAAAATAGAGATAATTTAAAAAAAAAAGTAAAGGCAAGTTCTTATATAGCGCAGTATCCAGTCCTCAGGACCGTTCAAAGCGCTTTACACTTTACTTCCCTGACAGACCTGTTCACTCAGACACCATCTCGGCTTCTCTGGGAATTAATGTGCGAAGGCTGCTCGTACACATATCCACCACTGTCTATAGCCAGGTACTCATTTATTCAGCTGAGTGAACTGGAGCAATGTAGAGTGAAATAACTTGCCCAAGGTTATAACACCTCAGCCAGGATTTGAACCCAGGTTCTCGTAGTCGAGAGTCCGAAGCTCTACCCCTGAGCCACTGCGCTCTACGATTTTATAATTTTAAATGACATTTTAGATATATTTATTTATTTACTAGCTTAACAAAATTAATTTAAAATAGATAACCTATCATTTTAAAGAACATCTGAAACATAATATTTATTTATTTGATCAAAATAATATTTTTTATTTTAAATAACATTTTATATATAATTATATATTTATTTGTCACTCATATTTCATTTTTTTGTATATATGCACTACGTGACTCAATGCCAATTACAGTGTGAATAAAGTTTATGGGCCACTATGGTATCATTGAGCAAGAACACTACAATTATCTAAAATGATGACCTTATATCTCATTAACATATTACGAGTGAGTGGATAGGCAGATGGGTGAGTGGGTGGGTGAGTGAATGAGATGGTGGGTGAGTGAGATGGTGAGTGAGTGAGTGAGTGAGTGAGTGAGTGAGTGAGTGAGTGAGTGAGTGAGTGAGTGGGTGGGTGGGTGGGTGAGATGGTGAGTGAATGAGTGGGTGGGTGGGTGGGTGAGATGGTGAGTAAGTGAGTGAGTGAGTGAGTGGGTGGGTGGGTGGGTGGGTGGGTGGGTGAGTGGGTGAGTGAGTGAATGAGTGAGTGGGTCGCTGAGTGGGTGTTTGGTAACACAAGGCCAGACACAACTGGTCACAAATGGTGTAAAATGGTTGGTCACACACGGCTAAGCAGAGTTGGCAAAGAGAGGCACCTTAGACTGCATTAGCAGTGGCTTCACCTTAGACTGCATTAGCAGTGGCTTCACCTTAGACTGTATTAGCAGTGGCTTCACCTTAGACTGCATTAGCAGTGACTTCACCTTAGACTGTATTAGCAGTGGTTTCACCTTAGATTTCATCAGTAGTGGCTTCACCTTAGACTGCATTAGCAGTGACTTCACCTTAGACTGCATTAGCAGTGACTTCACCTTAGACTGTATTAGCAGTGGCTTCACCTTAGATCGCATCAGCAGTGGCTTCACCTTAAACTGCATTAGCAGTGACTTCACCTTAGACTGCATTAGCAGTGGCTTCACCTTAGACTGTATTAGCAGTGGCTTCACCTTAGACTGCATTAGCAGTGACTTCACCTTAGACTGTATTAGCAGTGGCTTCACCTTAGTCTGCATTAGCAGTGGCTTCACCTTAGACTGCATTAGCAGTGCCTTCACCTTAAACTGCATTAGCAGTTGCTTCACCTTAGTCTGCATTAGCAGTGGCTTCACATTAGTCTGCATTAGCAGTGGCTTCACCTTAAACTGCATTAGCAGTTGCTTCACCTTAGTCTGCATTAGCAGTGGCTTCACATTAGTCTGCATTAGCAGTGGCTTCACCTTTGACCACATTAGCAGTGGTTTCACCTTAGAACAAGTTAGCAGCAGCTTCACATTAGACCACATTAGCAGCGGCTTCACCTTAGACTGCATTAGCAGTTGCTTCACCTTAGTCTGCATTAGCAGTGGCTTCACCTTTGACCACATTAGCAGTGCCTTCACCTTAGACCACATTAGCAGCGGCTTCACCTTAGACTGCATTAGCAGTTGCTTCACGTTAGTCTACATTAGCAGTTGCTTCACCTTAGTCTGCATTAGCAGTTGCTTCACCTTAGACTGCATTTGCAGTTGCTTCACGTTAGTCTGCATTAGCAGTGGCTTCACCTTAGTCTGCATTAGCAGTGGCTTCACCTTAGACTGCATTTGCAGTTGCTTCACGTTAGTCTGCATTAGCAGTGGATTCACCTTAAACCACATTAGCAGTGGCCTCACCTTAGACCACATTAGCAGTGGCCTCACCTTAGACCACATTAGTAGTAGCGTCACCTTACACCACATTAGCAGTGGCCTCACCTTAGACCACATTAGCAGTGGCCTCACCTTAGACCACATTAGCAGTGGCCTCACCTTAGACCACATTAGCAGTGGCCTCACCTTCACGAGGTCACCGGAGACAGTCACAACACAACACAACACACAACACCCACCTGCATGTCCATCCTTCCAGTTGTCCAGAGTGCACTGGTGTAGAAGCGTCCAAGCCATGGCCTCTGTCAGCTGACCACACGAGTTGGGGAAGTTGACTGCAGCGGCTGCTCCCCTGGGATCGCCCCATCCATGGTCCTCAGCCTCTCCCCTCCCATTTACACTCACACTCGGCCCTTTACTCTCGTCTGCTCCCATCTTCTAGCATCTTCCTGAAACCCAGAATGCGGAGTTTTACTATTTCTCACCTCCACCAACCCCACCCTCAATCCTCTCTGCCCTGTCCATCCCCCGCCACACACTTCTACCATCCTTCTTCCTCCTTACACATTTATTTTTGAGTTTCCCACGCTTCTCCGCTTTTCCACCCTCCCCCTTCATCCACACTCCAATCAGTCTACCCTTCCTTCACCCTCTGTTCCTCCCATCTCCCTCCCTTGTGCCTCTAGCCCCTTCTTCCACACTTCTCTCTCCATCCACACTCCTGCTTTCTTCTTCCTCCTCTCTCGTTCCCATATGCACTCCTTAATTATCCACACCATTCTTCAAAATGAACCATTCATCAAAAATATCACACATCAGGACACATAGGACACATCAGGACACAGCTGAGTTGGGCCCACCCAAGATGCACTGCGCCGTGTCTCTGAGAGTCCTATGAGAATGAGTCTGGCTCAGCTTGTTTCACAGCCGGATGAACAGTAACACAAAGTGATGAGGCTGCAGTCGTTAGCCGCACATAAACAATGACAAGTTGTCTGTAAAATGGTCCATTTACTTTGTCACTTCCTTCCCCTGGCACAGGAGTGTGGTTGGAACATGGCTGACGACAGGAAGCAACTGGGCTGTAATGCTTAATCAATCAAAACATCCCATTTCACTGACCCATAAGCAGGCCCTGTAGCACCAATGTATTAGTTATGATTACATATAGACACATTATCACAGCTCTTCTCTCTGTCTGCCCACACACAGCACTCGGTCAGCAGTGACTCTTGCTCCTGTCTGCTCCACACACAGCAGTGACTCTTGCTCCTGTCTGCTCCACACTCACGCAGCAGTGACTCTTGCTCCTGTCTGCTCCATACTCACGCAGCAGTGACTCTTGCTCCTGTCTGCTCCATACTCACGCAGCAGTGACTCTTGCTCCTGTCTGCTCCACACTCACGCAGCAGTGACTCTTGCTCCTGTCTGCTCCATACTCACGCAGCAGTGACTCTTGCTCCTGTCTGCTCCACACACAGCAGTGACTCTTGCTCCTGTCTGCTCCACACTCACGCAGCAGTGACTCTTGCTCCTGTCTGCTCCATACTCACGCAGCAGTGACTCTTGCTCCTGTCGGCTCCACATACAGCAGTGACTCTTGCTCCTGTCTGCTCCACACTCACACAGCAGTGACTCTTGCTCCTTTCTGCTCCACAGTCCACACTCACACAGCAGTGACTCTTGCTCCTGTCTGCTCCACACTCACACAGCAGTGACTCTTGCTCATGTCTGCTCCACACTCACGCAGCAGTGACACTTGCTCCTGTCTGCTCCACAGTCCACACTCACACAGCAGTGATTCTTGCTCCTGTCTGCTCCACACTCACGCAGCAGTGACTCTTGCTCCTGTCTGCTCCACGCTCACACAGCAGTGACTCTTGCTCCTGCTGCTCCACAGTCCACACTCACGCAGCAGTGACTCTTGCTCCTGTCTGCTCCACAGTCCACACTCACGCAGCACTGACTCTTGCTCCTGTCTGCTCCACATACAGCAGTGACTCTTGCTCCTGTCTGCTCCACACTCACACAGCAGTGACTCTTGCTCCTGTCTGCTCCACACTCACACAGCAGTGACTCTTGCTCCTGTCTGCTCCACACTCACGCAGCAGTGACTCTTGCTCCTGTCTGCTCCACACTCACACAGCAGTGACTCTTGCTCCTGTCTGCTCCACACTCACACAGCAGTGACTCTTGCTCCTGTCTGCTCCACACTCACGCAGCAGTGACTCTTGCTCCTGTCTGCTCCACACTCACGCAGCAGTGACTCTTGCTCCTGTCTGCTCCACACTCACACAGCAGTGACTCTTGCTCCTGTCTGCTCCACACTCACACAGCAGTGACTCTTGCTCCTGTCTGCTCCACACTCACGCAGCAGTGACTCTTGCTCCTGTCTGCTCCACACTCACGCAGCAGTGACTCTTGCTCCTGTCTGCTCCACACTCACGCAGCAGTGACTCTTGCTCCTGTCTGCTCCACACTCATGCAGCAGTGACTCTTGCTCCTGTCTGCTCCACACTCACACAGCAGTGACTCTTGCTCCTGTCTGCTCCACACTCACGCAGCAGTGACTCTTGCTCCTGTCTGCTCCACCAGCATGCACTGCTTCGTTCAGCAACCCTCACTAACACTGACCCAGTTTCAGCCAGTCCTGGGTCCACCAGGGATTAATGTTGATTACCTAATCTGTACACCACAGTCAGTGACTGCTGCAGTCAGTCAGATGGAATGCAGTCAGATAATTGCACAAACCATGGAGGAGCCCTGGCAGTGCAGGCACAAAAAAGGATGCTCTTTTGTGTCCTACTTAGAGAACTTGCATTACCGAGATGGAAAATGTTTCCTATTGATTAGCGTTGGCACAGTGCCATTAAGCAAACAGTCGGCATCACCAAGCGACACAATCAGCTGGTTCTGTCTCGTTTAGCTCGTTAGTTGTCAGCCTCTTATGACAATGACATCATCATTCGAAACCACCAACATTAGGTCATCTATCACACAGACACAATAGGTCGTTTTTTCAATGTCATACCAGCTATTACGAGCAGATAGAATGTCACAGATGTGTAACTGAATGCAGACTGTCATGTGTTCTTTGTATGACTGTGTTATTGGAACCAACATTACTGACTGTAATTGTTTCAGTGGAGTCTCACTATTAAAGTGAGCCGTGGGATTGAGTCGATGTGATGTGTCTAACGAGTCATTTGCATTAGTTGGGCCGAGTCCTTCGTTACTGTCAGAGAAATATACTGCCACTACTGACATCCTGCAGGGAATTCAGTTGTGATGTATTTTTATTACCTACGTGCTGTGACGTTAAATTGTTCTTAACATTATGGGTTAGGGTTACTGTAACACATCTCCCCATGATACTGACCTGACTCTAACACATCTCCCCATGACACTGACCTGACTCTAACACATCTCCCCATGACACTGACCTGACTCTTAACACATCTCCCTATGACACTGACCTGACTAACACATCTCCCCATGACACTGACCTGACTCTAACACATCTCCCCATGACACTGACCAGAATCTAACACATCTCCCCATGACACTGACCTGACTCTAACACATCTCCCCATGACACTGACCTGACTCTAACACATCTCCCCATGACACTGACCTGACTCTAACACATCTCCCCATGACACTGACCTGACTCTAACACATCTCCCCATGACACTGACCTGACTCTAACACATCTCCCCATGACACTGACCTGACTCTAACACATCTCCCCATGACACTGACCTGACTCTAACACATCTCCCCGTGACACTGACCTGACTAACACATCTCCCAATGACACTCACCTGACTAACACATCTCCTTGTGACAATGGCCTTATTCTAACACATATCCTTGCATCAAAGGAACTTTAATATTTATGTGGCTCCACACACAGCAGAATTATACTCTCAGTTCCAGTTCACAATCAGTTCACAATCAGTTCACAATCAGTCTGGTCTTGTGGCTGTCAATCACTGGTGTGTGGTTCTGCTAATTCACACTGTGACGCTGGTCAAATTTGATAAATGGTGTGAGAGCTGCGCCTTCCTTGATTAAATATTAACTTGGTGAGAGACAAGTCAAGGCCACTGGACTTCAGATGGAATTAAGAATGGTCCTGTCTCAAGTTCGAGGCAACAGAACATTTTGGAAGATGTGTGCTGGGCCTACGAGAAACCAACATATATCCTTTATATAATATTAGGAAATAATATAAAACATAATAGGATACTTGTTCTGCACCTAAATTCTTAAAAGGTTAAGTTCTTACATGGTGCGTGTCCACTCCGACTGTTCAAAGTATTTTATTCCCTGGCAGACCTGTTCAATGACCTCTACCTAGACTAAGTCTGGGGAGTAGTCAGCCATGCTGTACTTTGTAAGCAAATATCCACCAGTGTCAACAGGGACAACTGTCTCATACTTAGTGAACTAGGGTAATGTAGTGTGGACAAAACTTGCCACAGGATTCAAACTTGTCCTCTCGATTGAGAGTCCATAATGGTTGGAGGCATGAAAGTGATAGACTGGACCAGTCTCACTGGACATCCATCCCACTAGACATCCCACTAGACATCCCACTAGACATTCCGTGGACTCCTCACATAAGGCGATCAACAAAAGTGAAACAAAACAACATCATGGAATGTGAAAGAGATGCTGCAATAAACTGCAGTAAGAGAACTTGTACTGAGAGAACTGAGATTGCAAGAAACCTCCATGTGAAGTACAAGTTACACCTGCCTTACCTAGTGCCTTAGTGATGGACATGTGTCTGGGTCACATGACATCTCCACCCGTTCCTACTGAAGCAACCAGACTGAGGACGAAACAATAAATCTATTGACTTCTTAAATTATTACCTGTCAGTCTAGTTTAATCAAGACATTATTTATGCACAATGAACCTAGAACACGTGGGACCAAAGACACACGGCTACACCGGGAAAGGCCAGGACATGAGACAGTGGGTGACAGAACCTGCGTCACCAACTCAACACTGAATCAATGAAATGTCACATCGGATCCTACGCAAACTGCAAGAGCCAATCCATTACTGAAGTTTCGTGCAACATCCATTAATAGATGCACGATATACCATGTCTAAGAACAGGCACAGTAGTTATATAATTACCTTAATTTTACATTCCTTCATGCGGACCTCAACGTGTGTTCCATGTAAATGGTGAAAACAGAAACTGATATTGTTCATTTATCCATACGCATCAATTGGCAATTTGAAATGATGCCTTATTAGTATGACTGATGGGTTTAACTGCCGGAGTAACAACTACATCCAGAGACACAGAGTGTTAACAGGAGGAGGCTGTTAGTTGTTGTCATGTTGTTGTACCACGCGGCACGTGCCACAGCAGTATCAACTACTTATAGAAACTGAAAGTATAAACTACATATAGAAAGTGAAACTCATTGGGGAGACAACAGTTGCCTAGTGGATTTGACCAGTCGACTGCAGTATCAGTTGACTTCACCAGTGGACAGTTGTCCAGTGGACAGGTGCATAGTGAACTTGACCAGTGGACAGTTACCCAGTGGACTTGACCAGTGGACAGTTGTCCAGTGGACAGGTGCACAGTGGACTTACCCATCAGACAGCAGCCCAGTGGACTTGACCACTGGACAGTTGCCCAGTGGACTTGACCAATGGGCAGTTGCCTAGTGGACTTGACCAGTGGACATTGGCATAGTGGATTTGACAAGTAGACAGTTGCCCAGTGGACTTGCCCAGTGGACAGTTGCCAAGTGCTCAGTTGCCCAGTGGGTAATTGGCCAGAGGTTTAGGGTTAGGATGACATTGATGGAATTGTATTTGTCACTGAGCAAGAGTCCATTCTTTCATCTGCTTTCATCTTTGTCCACTGGACAACTGTCCCCTAGGCAACTGTCCACTGGACAACTGTCCCCTAGGCAACTGTCCACTTGGCAACTGTCCCCTAGGCAACTGTCCACTGGACAACTGTCCCCTAGGCAACTGTCCACTGGGCAACTGTCCTGTAGGCAACTGTCCACTGGACAACTGTCCCCTAGGCAACGGTCCACTGGGCAACTGTTCCCTAGGCAACTGTCCACTGGACAACTGTCCCCTAGGCAACTGTCCACTGGGCAACTGTCCCCTAGGCAACTGTCCACTGGATAACTGTCCCCTAGGCAACTGTCCACTGGGCAACTGTCTCCTAGGCAACTGTCCACTGGACAACTGTCCCCTAGGCAACTGTCCACTGGGCAACTGTCCCCCAGGCAACTGTCCACTGGACAACTGTCCCCTAGGCAACTGTCCACTGGGCAACTGTCCTCTAGGCAACTGTCCACTGGGCAACTGTCCCCTGGGCACCTGTCTGCTGGGCAACCGTCCACTGGACAACTGTCCACTGGGCAACTGTCCTTCACATGGAGACAACAATGCAATGCAAGAACAGTTTTGCAGGCAGACTTTCGACGGCAGTTGTACAAAAATTGCAGGCATCTGTAAAAATGTGAAAAGTGCAATAATCCAAGATTAGTACTGAAATGCTAAGGCATCAGCCATAAAGTTGATACCTGGTATATATGCCAGGTTGTTACATGGCAGGAAACATGCTCAGGAAACATACACATTTGATACTGGACAGAACAAACATGCACTTAACCCCAGATTCCTCTACAGCTATTACTTCACCCCAAAAGTAGCTCAAGGTTAGCACAAGTTTAGTCTAAGCCAAGGTCTGATTGTATGCCTACTGACATAAAAAAAAAAAGTAAACAAGTTGAGAGAACTGCAGGATGTGTACCTTGTCACAGGTTTACAAGAATTAAAATGGAATTCCTCAAGCTTGACAGAATAGGACGTGTGTTTACTGAAAAGGATGTGTTAAGAAGAAATTCAGCGCACTGAATTGGTCAGATGTAAACATCTGTGATCTTTGTCACAGGCAAGATTATTCAACCATTGTAATAGTGTCACTGCTGATGTAGAGAGAAAGAAATTAAGCACATGTGGTACAAATGCATTCACACTCCCAACTGAGATCAATCAGACCCAATGAATACACATTATGCAAACATGTGTAGTTTATTATAAAACATATACCAAATAACAACATTTAGGGTGATGAGAATGGAACCAGTGCCTGGGAAGCGAGTGTTTCACTGTACACATCTCGTGTGTCACTGTGTATGCATGGACTGAGTCGGTGTATTAACTGGGTGTGTATGCATGGACTGAGTCGGTGTATTAACTGGGTGTGTATGCATGGACTGAGTCGGTGTATTAACTGGGTGTGTATGCATGGACTGAGTCAGTGTATTAACTGGGTGTGTATGCATGGACTGAGTCAGTGTATTAACTGTGTGTGTATGCATGGACTGAGTCGGTGTATTAACTGGGTGTGTATGCATGGACTGAGTCGGTGTATTAACTGGGTGTGTATGCATGGACTGAGTCGGTGTATTAACTCAGTGTGTATGCATGGACTGAGTCAGTGTATTAACTGGGTGTGTATGCATGGACTGAGTCAGTGTATTAACTGGGTGTGTATGCATGGACTGAGTCGGTGTATTAACTGGGTGTGTATGCATGGACTGAGTCAGTGTATTAACTGGGTTTGTATGCATGGACTGAGTCAGTGTATTAACTGGGTGTGTATGCATGGACTGAGTCGGTGTATTAACTGGGTGTGTATGCATGGACTGAGTCGGTGTATTAACTGGGTGTGTATGCATGGACTGAGTCGGTGTATTAACTGGGTGTGTATGCATGGACTGAGTCAGTGTATTAACTGTGTGTGTATGCATGGACTGAGTCAGTGTATTAACTGGGTGTGTATGCATGGACTGAGTCGGTGTATTAACTGGGTGTGTATGCATGGACTGAGTCAGTGTATTAACTGGGTTTGTATGCATGGACTGAGTCAGTGTATTAACTGGGTGTGTATGCATGGACTGAGTCGGTGTATTAACTGGGTGTGTATGCATGGACTGAGTCGGTGTATTAACTGGGTGTGTATGCATGGACTGAGTCGGTGTATTAACTGGGTGTGTATGCATGGACTGAGTCGGTGTATTAACTGGGTGTGTATGCATGGACTGAGTCGGTGTATTAACTGGGTGTGTATGCATGGACTGAGTCAGTGTATTTACTTGGACGTTTTGTTGAATATGCTACATACAATGTATCTTTATTATGCACTGGATATAGTTGTGTGACAGAGAGAGAGAGAGAGAGAGAGAGAGAGAGAGAGAGAGAGAGAGAGAGAGAGAGAGCGAGAGCAAGAGCGAGAGAGAGAGAGAGAGAGAGAGAGAGGAGAGAGAGAGAGAGACAGAGAGAGAGAGAGAGTGAGAGAGAGGGGGGAGAGTGAGAGAGAGAGAGAATGATTACTACGGGCTACTAATGCATCACCTTCCTGGCAACACACACTGTCCCAGCCACACAAAGAACTCAGTCGTCTCTGACACTGTAAACTGCTAAATCAAATGGTCAAGCAACTGCTACTTCATACACTTGTATAAAGTTACCGAGAAATAATTGGATTAATTAGCATTGTGCTCAGCAATGATGGCATGAAAAAGCATTCTGATTGACCTTGAGGCACAATAGCAGCAACATGAGCTTCAAAACAGAAACTAACCACCAGTTATATTAATAAATACTGACACGACACAGTTAGTAATTAAAGTCCTATTTACAATCCTCGTGTTTAGTAACAGTCAGACGGATCATGTACTGAGTCAATAATATTTATCATTTCTTTATTTATTATTATTATTTATTTGCAATGTATTGGCCAAAATGACAAAAGCCTTACACTGTACCTAGTCCATATCATTTATATGGATTAATGGCTGATCGTTTATTGATAAACTGGCATTTGTGGATATAAAGAGGGACACACCATTTTCTGTCTAACATGATCACTCCCCGTCACCTGTATATTGCATAAGGATACACAGCCAGGTACTACTAGTGCCGCTACATTGAGGGCAGTGCTGGTATTGGTACCAACTGGCAGGAAGAGGTAGCTTTTATATCAGTTGGTACTAGTGACAGTGAGGTTAGTGTTGGTACCAAATACCAGGGGAGATGGCAGTGTTGGTACCAGCAGATGGTAGCGAGGGAAGTGTTGGTACCAGCTGGTAATAGTATCGCTCAGTATCACCGGCGCAGTCACATGGCATTGTCAATGATTAATCAATGTGCCATCTGGTAACTATTCAATAAAATGCCAATATAGATTGTAATTCATGTATGTTTGACAAGTTTCACCACCAGAAACATTACAGATAGAAAGATGCATGTCAAAAACGTGTTTTATTAAATATAGCCTGCGTCACCCAGGCCAGGATTACAGTCAGCCACAGTTATTATTATGAGTTAACTAATTTGGTAAATTACTGTATTAAATTACTGAGCAGTCAAATGAAGTTTTAAGATAGGTAATAATTATTATCAATACACTGTTTGAATCACTGCGGGGCAGCAAGAGTAGAGTATAAATATTTTACCTTGTTATAAAAGTGTATCTTTCAATTTATGTTGTACACACCTGTAATGTAAATTTGATTACATTAATAGTATGTGTTAGGTGCTGTTTCTTTATTTTTTGCAAAATTACCAACAGTTGTTCAGGGTTCATTTTATTGTTAAACAATGTTCTGTTAAATTATACTGGATGTTTGTTTGCGTTATATATGTTTAACAAATATATAAATGTTTAGTTAATTAAAATAGGAATTTTTTTTCTTGTGGATATTGTATAGAATTTTTTATTATATTATGTCTTGTTTTGCACTTTTAAACCGGGTAATTTAATTGATCTAAAAAAATGGCTAAAGAGAATCTCATTTGGCTAAACAAATTTCTGACCTTTAGCCAAATTGGCTAAACAGATTTTAGGCACAGCGCTAGCCTAGTGTTGGTACCAGCTGGTACCAGTGAGGCCAATGTTGATACCAGCTGGTACTAGTAAGGACAGTGTTGGTACCAACCTTACACACTGGGCATGTCTTCAGAGTTCACGTGAGACTTGGCGGCCGGCCACTTTCACAAGTCAGCAACGACAATTCTGAAGAAAGAAAACAAACATCTTAGTACAATCCACAGCACATACGTAAACAGCTGACCACAGAAGCTGGACACACATAATCACAATAGGAGTGACCACATCTGACCCTTTCAAAATCTGTAGAGTGACCCCCTCTTGACAAGCCACAAGGGGTGCCTCACTTACACAGACATAAATGACATGTGACCCCAGAGCAAGTCAAACACAGCTACTTCAACAGGATATGTCTGTGAGTACCTGCCACAAACCAGAAGAACTGACACTCACTCCAACAGTTACAATGAATGCTTCTTTTTACCAGCAACCACAGGGTGTGACACCCCCAACTACAGGGTGTGACACCCCCACAACAACAGGGTGTGACACCCCCAACTACAGGGTGTGACACCCCCACGATCACAGGGTGTGACACCCCCACAACTACAGGGTGTGACACCCCCACGATCACAGGGTGTGACACCCCCACAACAACAGGGTGTGACACCCCCACGATCACAGGGTGTGACACCCCCAACAGGGTGTAACACCTCCATGACCACAGGGTGTGACACCCCCACAACAACAGGGTGTGACACCCACACAACAACAGGGTGTGACACCCCCACAACTACAGGGTGTGACACCTACATAACAGGGTGTGACACCCCTGCAACCACAGGGACAACACCAGGACTAATGGTAATGTTTTTGCAAATGGCCTCATCTGCACCTTGTCAGCACCGCCAGTGCCCATAGTTTTTATTTAAATATTAATGGGAATAAATTGTCCTGACCTGAGATCAATATAAGGAGCCATCACTTCTGGCTCGTTCTTTGCCTTTCTGCAAACCTGGCTAATCACAGACATGTTGAGTTTGTGACCCCCTATATGACCCCTCCTGTGTGACCCCACAGATCAGATGAGACCATAGACCCAAGATTCAGCTACACACACTGAGTTCCTGTAGACATCCAGGATCATAAATTTGAAGCAAGTAGGTGGAGGCGACAGCAGACAGCAGACAGCAGACAGACAGCAAGGAGAGATGGATGAGATCAAACATTGAGCCACAGGAAGGTGAACCCTTCACTCGCTTCCAGTGGCAGTCAACATGGACTGAATCTGGGGAGGGGGAGGTGATCCCACTAGTGTGAAGGGATGTAATCGTCATTCTGGGTTCTTCCCTTCCTGTTCCAATCTCTGACTGTCAAAATAGTCATCAACAGAAATGACCAGACCTGGCACTGACCAGACTTAAGTACACATTTATTGAGTTACTTTATGACACTGCAGTGTCCACGTTTATGAGAGGACTGTTTATGACAGTTCACCAGGGACAGTCACATACAAGGGACTCGGAAGTAGTCAAACAGTATGGTAATCGCTGGCAGTTTTTGACTAATCCTACACCTAGTGAATAGATAAAAACACAATGTAACCATGTATAACTGCAACCATACAATGTCAACACATGTGACTCTTCAGTATTAGAGAGTAACATGTTATTGCAATCTGTCCAACTGTCCCATTTGCCAGTCAATTCTCGCAGAAAACAAACATCAGGAAGGCTGTCTATTTACCGTTCCTGTAGTTGTGCCAGCCAGTATAAACTGTAACTATTACAACATGCTGACACTCAAATGTTATATAGCACAAACCATATTACCAGATAGCAGTATTCCCCACGTCATGCAGTGTGAACACAGTTTCCTGGCAACATACCACACGTCACTGGAGTAATGCAATAATGCAGGCATCTCACAGCACAGTGTCGTTTTTACCGCACATCACAATAGCTGCCCGTGAATGGCAGCCACCAGACTACGACCTTCTGCATCGGCAAATTTAATTTTCTCTCCCGAGTCTTTTTTCAATCACGAAAGATGATGCGCTACTTTGCAAAACCACCAGAGTGTAATGTCATTTAAGCCTTTTGTGGTGTCTCTGTGAAGATTCCCTGGTGACATCATTGGACCAGGTCACCCACCCACCCACCCACCAGATTCCTGTCAAATGTCACCTTCCTGTATCATTTCCTTCAGGTCTTAATACATCTCCTTTTGCTGTCAAATGAATACCTCCTTTATCTTCTGTAACATTTTCATTATAAAGAAAAAATGTTCATCAACATTTATCACAAGAAAATGTGTCTATTTCTGTTTTCTATCGGTTTCTTATTCCACGTTCCTTTCCACCCTTCTTTTCTTTTATAAGTGATTTATGCATTCTCCTGGTTGAAGGTGGTGAATATAACTGATTCCTGTAAATTAACATTAAACAAAACACAGAGTTTACCCAATGAGGTGAATGAAATGTATGTAATGGTAAAACTATGGTAATTAATTCAAGCTAAACTGTACAAATTAGCATCTAAGCAGTTGGCCACCATTAAAGCTAAGACAAATACTACATCAATGATCAACTACTGGAATGTTGTTGTTGTTGTTGTTGTTGTTGCTGCTGCTGTTGTTGTTTATCTGGTGAACAATGCACATGACACTAACCTCTCACAAACACAGCTGAAACACATATGATTAATATGTTCACAGCCTCACACTGCAAACATCTCTCTACCTCCCTTCTTGTCTTGGTCTGTCTATCAGTCTGTTGCTGTCTCCCTCTCTCCCTCTCCCTCCCTCTCTCCCTCTCCCTCCCTCCTCCTTTCCCCACACTCCTCTATCTGCCTCTGCTTTTTCTTGTCTCCCAGGCCCTGTGCCTCTGCCTCCCTGCCTCGATGTGCTCCCCTCTCCCCTCTCCCCTCTCCCCTCTCCCCTCTCCCCTCTCCCCTCTCCCCTCTCCCCTCTCCCCTCTCTTCCTTGTGTGTTTTTCTGCTGAACAATACATACATTCAGACATCATATATAACATTGCTAAACACACAAACTATCCATCCACCCGCCCACCCGCCCACCCGCACGCACGCACGCACACACACACACACACACGCACACGCACACACACACACACGCACACAGACACGCACATGCAGATGCACATGCACGCGCGCACACACACACCCCTCAGTGTCAACTTCAGTGCCTGCCACCCCCCCCCCACCCAAACTAGGCCTGTCAGACAGGAAAATTAGTAGCAAAACATCTAATAAACAACATAACTACAACCAGTTCTCTTGCAGATGCCTCTAGGCAGACAACATCACATACCTAGTGTTTATACGCACATACCTAGTGTGTACACACACACATACCTAGTGTGTATATGCCAAATGTGTATCCCATCAAAACTGTGGCAGTTTTCTAATGATTAACACAGGTTTTTATAGGATTTATCAACAGCTACGTGGCAAGAATTCTGGAAAGTAACGCTGTATCAGGCTCTTCCAATTTGTGTTTATAAACACAGCAACTGAAGCTACACAACTCTGAAGACGCCATAATGTTTTATTTACCACACATCAACTGAACTATTTTAAGCCCCACCAGCCACAGAATAGACACCTTCACCTGTAAGCAATGCTGCCGTGGTGTGACTGTGTCACATTTGGAACAGAACCTGAGGCTAGGATCACCAGAGGCATTGAGTTGCCCAGTGGGATGAAGTATACTGATGTGAGGGTGGTTCAAATGCATCAAGGTGAACGACATTGTGACTGCACACTGCTCTCAGACTGACGTCTTACCAGGAACTGCTGCTATTTCCACCTAATCCATTTATAAGTCAGAAGCAATTTTTTCACTGTGGGTAGAATGAGACCCTTAGTCAGGATTGTGAACAGTTCTACCTATTTATCCATTCTCATGTGAACAGTTCTACCTATTTATCCATTCTCTCATTAACAGTTCTTCCTATTTATCCATTCTCTTGTGAACAGTTCTTCCTATTTATCCATTCTCATGTGAACAGTTCTTCCTATTTATTCATTCTCTCATTAACAGTTCTTCCTATTTATCCATTCTCTTGTGAACAGTTCTTCCTATTTATCCATTCTCATGTGAACAGTTCTTCCTATTTATCCATTCTCTCATTAACAGTTCTTCCTATTTATCCATTCTCTTGTGAACAGTTCTTCCTATTTATCCATTCTCTCGTGAACAGTTCTTCCTATTTATCCATTCTCTCATTAACAGTTCTTCCTATTTATCCATTCTCATGTGAACAGTTCTTCCTATTTATCCATTCTCTCGTGAACAGTTCTTCCTATTTATCCATTCTCTCATTAACAGTTCTTCCTATTTATCCATTCTCATGTGAACAGTTCTTCCTATTTATCCATTCTCTCGTGAACAGTTCTTCTTATTTATCCATTCTCATGTGAACAGATTGTCCTATTTATCCATTTTCTTGTGAACAGTTCTTTAGGGCATCCCACGTAAAATCAATCAAGAATTTATATGACCATCTTCAATTTTGATGAAATTCTATTAGCTTTAAAATGACACCACATCCCATCTGTAGGTCACCTAGAAGTGGAGTTATGACACCTGGAAGGCCGTCAGGTCGGGTCAAAGTTTGATGACCTCTATCTCTGGACCTGAAGGTCAGATTGACCTAACAATTGGTGAGACGCATAGATTCATGACCAACACACTAAATTTCATCAAAATCGAAGACGGTCATGTAAATTTCACCCTGGTTTTGATTGATTTGACATGGAATGCCCCCTTCCTATTTACCATTCTCAAATAAAACAAAATACACATAAAAACATAATTAAACAATTTCTAAATCTTGACTTAGAAATGCCTAATCTACATTATAATTGTAGTCATCATCTCACAAATAATAAATACAACATACACATACATCGTGAATTTCACATCTCTCTTATGGAAATGTCATAGATATTTGTCATTGAAAAGTCGTACTTAGTGGTCACTCATTACCCACAGAGCAAAATAAGAGAAAACACACTGGTGTGTCACTGTGACACACACAGCTATGTCACCAGTTACTTACACAACACAACACCTTTCTTCTTACTTGATGTCGTATGAAAGATGAAACGTTTTGTAAATAAAACGCTGGATCTGCATGCCACATGTGCACCTTGATGGCCATAAGTGACTCGTAGAGAAGCCAGTGCTTCATCAAGTCCTCCTTATATATACATGCAACGCCAAACGGCAACATCCTGGTGTGCTAATATTAGCCAAGATACAGCGGGCAGCCGATTAAACTGACATACCACCACTGACAGTCACTGTCAGTGCTCAGGAAGAAACACTGGTACTGGCAGTGCTCAGGAAGACACGCTGGTACTGTCAGTGCTCAGGAAGACACACTGGTACTGTCAGTGCTCAGGAAGAAACACTGGTACTGTCAGTGCTCAGGAAGACACGCTGGTACTGTCAGTGCTCAGGAAGACACACTGGTACTGTCAGTGCTCAGGAAGACACACTTGTACTGGCAGTGCTCAGGAAGACACACTGGTACTGTCAGTGCTCAGGAAGACACACTTGTACTGGCAGTGCTCAGGAAGACACACTTGTACTGGCAGTGCTCAGGAAGACACACTGGTACTGGCAGAGCTCAGGAAGACACACTGGTACTGTCAGTGCTCAGGAAGACACACTGGTACTGTCAGTGCTCAGGAAGACACGCTGGTACTGTCAGTGCTCAGGAAGAAACACTGGTACTGTCAGTGCTCAGGAAGACACACTGGTACTGTCAGTGCTCAGGAAGACACGCTGGTACTGTCAGTGCTCAGGAAGAAACACTGGTACTGTCAGTGCTCAGGAAGAAACACTGGTACTGTCAGTGCTCAGGAAGACACACTGGTACTGTCAGTGCTCAGGAAGACACACTTGTACTGGCAGTGCTCAGGAAGACACACTGGTACTGGCAGAGCTCAGGAAGACACACTGGTACTGTCAGTGCTCAGGAAGACACACTGGTACTGTCAGTGCTCAGGAAGACACACTTGTACTGGCAGTGCTCAGGAAGACACACTGGTACTGGCAGAGCTCAGGAAGACACACTGGTACTGTCAGTGCTCAGGAAGACACCCTGGTACTGTCAGTGCTCAGGAAGACACACTGGTACTGTCAGTGCTCAGGAAGACACACTGGTACTGTCAGTGCTCAGGAATACACACTGGTACTGTCTACTCAGGAAGACACCCTGGTACTGCCAGTGCTCAGGAAGACACACTGGTACTGTCAGTGCTCAGGAAGACACACTGGTACTGTCTACTCAGGAAGACACACTGGTACTGCCAGTGCTCAGGAAGACATACTGGTACTGGCAGTGCTCAGGAAGACACACTGGTACTGTCAGGTGCTCAAGAAAACGATGCAGCATACTGCCATTGTCAATGCTCAGGAAGACACACATGTCAGTGCTCAGGAAGACACACTTGTCAGTGCTCAGAAAGACACACATGTCAGTGCTCAGGAAAACACACTTGTCAGTGCTCAGGAAGACACACATGTCAGTGCTCAGGAAGACACACTTGTCAATGCTCAGGAAGACACACATGTCAGTGCTCAGGAAGACATACTGCCACACTTTGGACAACTGTCACCAATGCCCAACCAGCACAACATGTACAGTCTGTACCCCTGTACATGTCAGTGTACAGTCTGTACCATTGTACATGCAACTGTATAGTCTATACCACTGTACATGTCAGTGTACAGTCTGTACCACTGTACATGTCAGTATACAGTCTGTACCACTGTACATGTCAGTATACAGTCTGTACCACTGTACATGTCAGTATACAGTCTGTACCACTGTACATGTCAGTATACAGTCTGTACCACTGTACATGTCAGTGTACAGTCTGTACCACTGCACAAGTCAACGACTATCGTAGTCCACTTGTTACAAACGTCAAGTCAAAGCAATGTCTTTTCTGCACTGCTGCTGATGATCAACTAGTCTACATCTCATCTGTCAGTTAATGTAAGGAATTCATTTAAGTAATCACCATTTCTATGAAGATACTTTATTGGATGGAGCAAGAAACCCACATGTCCCTATTTGCTTTAACACAGTTCTGCCTCATTGACCTCTCAACTTGAAGCGATAACTCAACTAACATTCCACATCTGTTACTCGGCACAATAAGTAACTGAAGTCTGAAAACAAATTTGTCAAATGCATGGGATTTTAAAAGGAATAGAAACAACGCAATACCTAAAATTTGCTTTCCATGTAGACAAAGATTAAATATGTATATAGCATTTGACAACATTTGAAAAATAAATATAAATTAATTTGTAGGAAACATTTTTAATGAAAGTTTTAAACCCGTCAGCAAAACGGGAAGCTGCAACTTAATTAGCAAGGTGATGGATGATACGGTATCATGGCATCAAAGATGACACATACTGACATAATGCGGATGCTTTCTACGTATTAAGTGCATGTTTACAAGGATAGTGTTTGTGTCAAAATGAGCATCATAATAAATTAATGTGCGATATTCCGATGTAATACAAACAATAGTCATCACAGGGAACAAATATTTATCTTACAACGCCACACGAATGAAATGTTCTTATAAAATTGAAGCAAGAGCTTTTGAGGAGGCCTGACTGAACATTAGATTTGCTGCTGCCTTTGGCTGTTTTTTTTTAAATGCATCAATTCCACTGTCCTCAGAAGATAATCCATGCAACAACACATGTATACATCACAAACATTCAGCCTCATACATTAACACTTTAAATCTGCTAGTGGAATCCCGCTGGTCGCCATACCTCAGTTGGTAAATGTGATCATTAGGTGCATCGATTTTACAATCGGAAGGACACCAGTTCGAACCTGACACAATACCATTAATATTCTATACACTTTTGTTTGTTTTTATTACATAATAATCATAAACCAAATGATTTAAAATCAATGAATGGGGTACGACGTGTGTTTTTATTGTTGTAGTAATTATTTATTCATGATGAAACTGAAAATATGATAACTGTATATACCAATGATGTGTAATTTAAAATTTAAATTATTGTTACTACACGTGAAAACAAATTGTGATGTCTTGATAAATTAAATTCATCCATGGCATATATAAGTAATTACTACAAATATTAAACTTGCAAACAGTAGTCTACAACATACAACTTTTATTATTATTATTATATTATAATAATTATTATTTTGTTAAAGGTTCCAACCTGTGTCCTCCGATTCTAAAAGTGAACACACCTAACGAATGCATCTAACAATTGAGCCATGGCAAAGGGATTCTACTGCCGGATTTAAAGTGTTATATTAAATATACAACTCCTCCTTCATACATCAGCATACTAGTGATTATAAATGGCTTACACAATGTTTATTTCTGACGTTAAATACATACTATCTGTTTGTAATGTATGTGTCCTGGTGTGGATTATGTCACAGGGGGATGCAATCAATAATTATTACTTTGAAAACGAGCTGAAGACGGCGGCGATTTTGAAGCTCAGACAGGCCTCCGTGAAACATCTGGTTTCAATTTTTCAAACAAATTTAGTTCATGTGGAATCTTAAGATAAATGCATGTTCTGTATGATGACCAGTGTATATTGTACATCGGAATATCGCACAATAACACATTTTGACACTCATTTCAACCCAAGCGTTATCCTTGTAAACACGAAGAAAGAGTGCGCCTGATGCCAGTATGTGTTCTGCCTGACATCACAACTGAGCATACAGAAAGTGCGGCCAAAATATACATGATTGAAAAAATCCAGTGGCATTGCACAAAATGTGGCATTTCTAATTCATTGATGTTTTTATTATTTTTGGCTTTGTGGAGCATGTATTATAATATTGATTCAAGCAATTGGTGTTTTTATTTCCTTTAAGTTGCGAACTTGCTGGCACAAAAGACATGAGATGATAAGTACCCAGGTCCCTGGTGGACATTTCAGACATTAAATTAACTTGCAGAAACACAATCGATCATTGCTGACAATGTCACTTATTGATTAAACCTCAGCTAGAAGACGGGTGTGGATGTTGATCCTTTAGGAAACATACACTGTATTATTGATTAAATAATTGTATTATCTCATTTCAAGTTAACTGCCATGGTATGTGATGTGACAAGTAATCCTCCTGGTACAAGTCCATGTTATTTACTTGGTGAAATAACATGTAATCCCACTATTACAAGTACGTGCCAATATTATTTATTCTTAGTGAAATAACCAGGTCTGGTAAACAATATCACAACACGTTTTACAACTAACACGTTTGCTATCTAACAATTGTCTAACCACCAAAGTAAAACAATTTATGATTTTTAACAACAGCGTGGACTCCTTACTTACACCAGCCACATGTGTCTTATAGCATTCAAACGTGACAAGTGTGAGGGCTTGTGAGTCTGACTCTGACATGTAGAAAGTAAATCAATCAAGGACTGAGTCTGTAACTTTGCATGAGCCACAAATCTCATTCGCAGTGAGCTAAATCAATCGAGAAGTTTAAGTTATTCACACGCTGCAAATTTAAACACCAAAAAACCTGATTTGTGCCGGACTAAATCGATCGAGAATGGAGCGCTACGCCACGAATGGCTGAACGAAGATGTTTTTATCCGTAATGTCATCTACAAACCCAGTTAGCATTGCCTCAGCCACATGGCTGTCTGTGGCTGTGACTGGAACCTGAAGTATTTCACGCAGACAGCCGGTGTATTTAATGTATTTATTGTGTGCAACACAGATTTTTATTTTGGTAGGAATTTGGTCACATCACATTTTAACATAGATTTGCATCAAATGTAGATTTTGCTTAGTTTCTGTTTTTTTGTATTCATGATATAAAAACAAATTTGGAGGACAACCTATATAGCAAACAAAGAGGAAATATGATTGTTGCTAGACTCATTTCCTATAAACTCCAGTTAAGATTTTGTTGAAGTATATTTTCAATAATTGTAGATGTCGATATGGGATAAAAACAAAACAATGATAATACACCTGTGCATAAGTTGGCGAACCAATTAAAACATTTCTTCAAGTCAAAAACATGTTTCAGCAAAGAACATGTTACATTTTTGTTTAACTGACTATCAAATCAGATATATGGGCATTTTGATATTTTTGATGAATTATAATGAAAATGTACAGCTCAGATATACTTTTGGATTGATCCTTATTTTCCAAAATTTTATTTCCCAAATTGTAAATGATACTCTCTATTGCAGAGTGAGACAGTCTCTACTGTAGCCCCTGAAACAGTCTCTACTGTAGCCCCCGAGACAGTCTCTACTGTTACCTCCTGAGGCAGTCTCTACTGAGCCCCTGAGACACTCACAGTCTCTACTGTACCCCTGAGACAGTCTCTACTGTAGCCCCTGAGACAGTCTCTACTGTTGCCCCTGAAACAGTCTCTACTGTAGCCCCTGAGACAGTCTCTACTGTTACCCCTGAGACAGTCTCTACTGTAGCCCCTGAGACAGTCTCTACTGTTACCCCTGAGACAGTCTCTACTGTAGCCCCACGACAGTCTCTACTGTGGTCCCTGAGACAGTCTCTACTGTAGCCTCTGAGACAGTCTCTACTGTAGCCCCTGAGACAGTCTCTACTGTAGCCCCTGAGACAGTCTCTACTGTAGCCTCTGAGACAGTCTCTACAGTAGCCCCTGACAAAGTCTCTACTGTAGCCTCTGAGACAATCTCTACAGTAGCCCCTGACAAAGTCTCTACTGTAGCCTCTGAGACAGTCTCTACTGTAGCCCCAAGACAGTCTCTACTGTGGCCTCTGAGACAGTCTCAAATGTGACCCCTAAGATAGTCTCTATTGTAGCCCAGACAGTCTCTATTATCACACAAGAGTCCTGTAGTGTTACTGTTCTAGTGCAAAAGAACTTGTCTTACTCTGCAACTGTGTGTGGTCTTCTCTGTGGCCTCTTGCTGTCGAAACAAATCCTCAACACCAGGTCTGTCTGTCTGTCTTATACTTATAGCCTCGATGGATTGACACATATACCTCTGTGTTGATGCACCAGGCATCCCTATCTAAAGATACAAACTTGAGCATCTACTTGTGAGGGCTGGCATACACACAGCCACACACCTAGGCATACAATGATGTTGACCTATCTGTGGAGTGGTCAGGCCAGACACAATAGAAAGACAACTACTGAGCCAGGAGAGAGCATCTCTACCATGTTGACACAAGACAGGCCTGTGTCAATACACCAGCTCAGTCTAATCCGGTGTTTATGTGTCTATGGATGTGTTTACAAAAAGAGAAGACCAACAAGACACTGTGATGTCACACAACATGACACTGTGATGTCACACAACATGACACAGTGATGTCACACAACATGACACTGTGATGTCACACAACATGACACAGTGATGTCACACAACATGACACTGTGATGTCACACAACATGACACAGTGATGTCACACAAGTTGACACTGTGATGTCACACAACATGACACTGTGATGTCACACAACATGACACTATCATGTCACATAACATGACACGGTGATGTCACACAACATGACACAATGATGCCACACAACATGACACTGTCATGTCACACAACATGACACTGTCATGTCACACAACATGACACTGTCATGTCACACAACATGACATTGTGATATACACTACACATACACTATACATGTATATCTACACACATGTAGGCATAAATATGCTGTATAATAAATACATTTCTTACAACGATCACTACATCCAGGCACATACATATAACTGACTAGCAACGCTAGCACTCATGTTTCTCTCCTCACACCCCTGGACCCCCCAACTCTGTGTGTCAACACAAATACAAACACCAACTTTGAGCCAGTGTTCCACGTACAAGCCAGAGTAAAATATAACCTGACCTACAACACATTAAAGTGCCCAGTGACTGTCCACAGGGTCACAGAGGGCCCACCTCCGTCACTACGGGTCTCTCAGTGGGATACGTCACCTCAGATGACAAAGCTCTCAAAATCATTAAGATAGTTCGTTTTGGTAACCAAATATGTAATGATATTGATATGTGCAGTTCTGTGCACTGCAGTAAAAACTCAATTAAATGTTCTGTACATGTCGCCTCTACGGCTACAATATACATTGTAGATTAAGTTAGTTTGTTACTTGACGTACCCTGAGAGTAACTCACCTCCAAACTGACACACACTCACTGCCCACGTAGGATGTGTCAGTCATGTTCTGAAGGTTTCTTTTCATGGTCTCATATATTTATACCATAAAAAGAAACCTTCAGATGTCATCAGTGACAACTGCAGACTGGCACCAACCAGTGCCTGAGATCACAGCCTCACTGTCTCCCACTCTCTGTCCTCAGCATAGCTGTATGTAGAGACCCGTCCACCCGTCATTTGGACGGGTAAAAACGAATATGGACGGGTAGAAATATGGGTGGACGGGTTGAGGAGGGTAAAAAAAGAAGGAGCAAAAAAAAGGTCTTCCAAAATCATAGATTTTGTTAGTTATGCCTTGAAAGTGAGTGTAAATGGTGTCATATGTGTGTTTTCAGGTCATCAGGCACAACTTGAAAGTTTGTAAACTGGCTTAACAGTTAACATCCATGTGTCCACCAAAACATGTGACGCAATAATTTTATCCTGCATAAAGCCCTGGTCCTAAGTGAATGCCTGAGGACACCCTCAGTCAGTGGCTGAGGACACCCTCAGTCAGTGGCTGAGGACACCCTCAGTGAATGGCTGAGGACACCCTCAGTGAATGGCTGAGGACACCCTCAGTCAGTGGCTGAGGACACCCTCAGTCAGTGGCTGAGGACACCCTCAGTGAATGGCTGAGGACACCCTCAGTCAGTGGCTGAGGACACCCTCAGTCAGTGGCTGAGGACACCCTCAGTGAATGGCTGAGGACACCCTCAGTCAGTGGCTGAGGACATCCTCAGTCAGTGGCTGAGGACACCCTCAGCGAATGGCTGAGGACACCCTTCATCAAGGTATCTTAATGGTTGTGGGTGTGCAGAACCAACCAACATGATAGGATGTTGAGATCAACACACCCAGTGGCCCTGCTGGAGGCTACACTGGGGGTCCAGCAGCTACATTTGGGGGGGGGGGCAGTGGGCTACACTGCAGGGACTCTTCCCCTGTCCCCCACCCTGTAACGTGTGGGATAATGTGTGAGACCACCAGCTGACCACATCTGAGATAGGGGCAGACTACATTTCTATGAAATGTGCACTGCACCCATACACACAGGCATGCACACACGCACGCATGCACACACGCACGCATGCACACACGCACGCATGCACACACGCACGCATGCACACACGCACGCATGCACACACGCACGCATGCACACACGCACGCATGCACACACGCACATTACACATGTACACACACATGCGCACGCACATACACACACACACATTACACACCACACACACATACCACACATGCCCGCACACACACACGTATGCACACACACACACACACACACACACACACACACACACACACACACACACACACACACACACACACATTAAATTGAATTATGAAATCTGTAATTGTGTGACAGAACATTATGAAAACACAAAATAACGTGGACAACTTTATTCAAGGTTCTTGGAGGAGAAACGTATCCTAAACAGACGACGCATTCAGAATCCATGTGACAGCATTGTTCACGTACGTAAACGATGACTATCCAAATACACATACACACGCAAACGCACACACACCCACACACACTTAAGTAAGCTGTAGTATGTGTAGGAGAGAGCCAGTGTGGTTGGACTCTCAACAGCAGGATGTGGGTAGAACTTTGACATGGATACCTCAAACACACATCCGACTTACAAGTCATTATGTGACAGTGTGACCACAGATGAAACAGTCATAGGTAGAGCGTAGACATGAGACAGTCTTTGTGGCTATTGGTCATTCTGCGGCCACACACCAAATATGAGTATCCAAGAACAAAATAAACAAATGTTTTTGTACCATTTTGCTCACTCTTTAGATCATATTAACATGACTAATGTCCTATGCTGTAAGTGAAATAGACATAGGGTGATCTTAATATATGGTGACCTTAATAGAAGATGACCATAACGAGGATGGACATAATAGTGACCTTAATATAGGATGACCTTAATATAGAGTTACTCTAATAGAGGCTGTACTGCTTGAATGAACATATGTGAGGCATTCCGACGAAATCAGTCGGATGTCGCATATTCCAATTACGTTGCACGAGCCAATTAATAAATGCAGGTTGATACGGACGATTTTGAGATTTTTATACTATCTACATTAAAAATAGTTCATCTTTCACGGTTCCTTTTATCAAAATGTTAATTGTAAATATCAATAAATGACACTTTAGTTACAGGACTTAATTTCGTGTTAGGAGAATGAGCAAAAAAAGGCAAAACATTTGACTTTTTCAAGTGCCCATATCTGAACCCTGCCTCGGTCGATCGCCATATTCCATACATCGTCAGAAAGCGAAGAATATCAGCTCTCCGAATATAGAACAGCTTTCGCGGTAAAATGCAAAACCAACCTATCAGAAGCACCTATAGATTGTATTCAAAGCGGCATGTTGCTACCACGTGACCCGATACGTGTTGGCTATTGGACGATATCCATTTCCGTTCCATTTGTCTGTGAAGATCGGTTTGTTTGGATTGTTTACGTGGTGGAATTGCCATTGATTTGTTGTTTTATAGCAGTATCTTAAGACTGTGCGCTTTTATGTGGATTGCTATTGAATAAGTATATCGTTGACAACTGGTTGTACCAACGAAGTTTAGTTGGCTCGGCTGTTGAATCGAAATATTGGGCGTCGTTCCGAGCTCAGTGACTGAGGGAGCTGTCATTCACTGATGACAGCGCAGGTTTAGCCTTAGAGTTAGATCGTTTCCTAAACGATTATTTGTGGCAAAGTTAAGTAAGTGATGACAAGGATTCATCGGAATCCGAAATAATAGAAGAAGAGAGCGAGGATGATTGCAAATCGCAGGTCACTGACGCAACGCACTTGACCAAACAGAGACCCACCTGGCAGTGATTGTTGTTGACACTGAGAGCTCAACAATGACTGAATTCGCCAAAGCAATAACTTGAAAATGTATACACAAACAACAGACTATGTCTACATAACACAGTCCAAATTTGAGTACTCTAGCCTACATAAAAGTGCCCGTATCCTTTGTGTTTGTATAGCCAATCTTTAAGAGCGTTTTTCTCAGATGTCACTTTTTCATCAAAACAATGTTCAAACTAGCATAATATCGCCAATTTTTCAGGCATCATAATTTATAATACATGAAATGAAAGACAATTATTTTGGCTTTCGCGTGGTATAAATATCTCAAATTTGCTTTCTGGCGACATGTGACTGATTTTGTGGGAATGCCTCACATATATTATCACAGGGACTTACGTTATAATTGATATAACAGTGATGACACATACACACACATGCACATAAAGTTGGAAAAATGCTCTTTTACATCAAAATTCCTTATTTCACAACTAATAACTTTTGGCTCACATCGATGTTTCGACTGTCACTGATGGCCATCGTCAGGAACTGAATCTTCAGTACTTGCTGTAACATCTGTCATCACAACAGCCCTGGTATGTGGCCCATAGTTCATTCTTTCCTTATTCAGGACCTTGTCCTAGATTCTGAGGACAGGTCTGTAGTGACCTCCCTAGAATACTGGCAGATGCCAAGGTTGTGTGGCAGCCATTGGTAGTTTAGTATTTTGACCCTGTCTATATCACCATAGGGGTGGTAAAGCCAGGGAATTAATGGCTTACACCTAAGAAGAGGATATAAACAAAATAAACATGACCCCAAGGTCGCAGCAAATAAAACAACAAACTCACCAGGTATGATTCCCAGACAAACTGAACTCACTGAATAGTGATATCAGCTAGAATTATAGCCATCACAAACTGGTGAGAGAGAGGATTCTGCCAGCAGGACTGGCTGATGCCAAACATTTGGTTGCCAAGTAAACACTGCACCCTCCAGCTAACAACAATACACATTGTTTGCTGATGCTGACACTAAATCAACCTTTCTGCTCAATCAATGTTGACAGTTGTTGGAAAATGCTGGTATTAGCAGATTGCCAGAGTTCATGCTGAAAATACTTGATATGGCAACATGATAACAACAATCAGGGTGGGAGGAGTATATACCCGGTATATACGTCATTGCATATAATGGCTTTCACCTGTCATTATTTATTTCTTGATTTGCCCTCTGACAATCACTTCATCTTACCCATGATCTACCTGTTCCATTCTACCCTACCTGCCAAGTACCACTTGTTCCGTTCTACCCTACCTGTTCAGTGCCACCTGTTCCAATCTACCCTACCTGACTAGTACCATTTGTTCAGGTCTACCCTATCTGTA
>OZ024858.1:1652230-1692230 GCA_964017155.1 Oasisia sp. SBJ-2009
TCACCTTCACTCGCACCCCCTGAAGCTCCACAAACCAATCACTTGCCTTACCTCCTGAAACTCGGCACTCCAAACCCCCTACTTGCCTTACCCCCCTGAAGCTGTAAAAATGCACACAAAAATCCCCCCTTCACTAAATACTTGAGGCTTGTCCACTATCTCCAGTCCTTACAAAAACGAAAATATTGAGGGGACTCAATCTGCAAGCTGTTCCTCCTAGCCCAAAACAGTACAGTTTTAGTGCTTTTACCAGCATTTACCTGGCTGGGGTTGATTGGCTAATGGCAGTTTGATGGATTCTCTGATCAAACCATTACTATTTTCTCTGAAGTTCCTTTGAACCATAAACACTCATTAACTTTATTTATAGACCTTAAATGGCAGCCAACCGCATTTGCGATTTATTATTCCAACAGAAACGTTCTACTGATTGTGTCTGGCGTGCGAGAACAATTGTGTTTACACAACAGTGACAACACACTAAGAATAACACAGACAGTGTCTAAATCCATTATACAACTCAGTGATTACCTGTCAACCACAGTTTGTCCTGACTGGCTTGTCCTGTCATTTGTTAGTTCCTCACACTCACAGGGTGCCGGAAGGGTGGAGGGAATTAATGCTCTGCCAATGTTACCACCAGGGTGGGCTTACCCCAGAATACGGTAGAGACACTGATTGGTTCTCAGGCCAAATCTAAAATTACAAATTACATAAGAACACCCTTTTTTATCAGATAATACTATATTACAAAAACAATTCAAAATTAAACTTACACTGAAACATGTCACACACAAAATAAAAAAAATTTCATGTACTTTTTGTCTCTACTTGTCATGAATATTTTTTAACTGAGTTTCATTATCAAAACCATGAGTATACTATAAACATTAATTATGATTATACATGTACGCCTGTGAATTGAACCATGACTGTAGTGCCCTGCCATCTGACAGTTTCAAGCGGAGGCACTACATTAGAGATGCATACACAAAGCAAATTTGTCACCAGTCTATCTTCTAGGTGATGTTACTCAGCGGAGTGATTGTCAATTAGGCGAGACCAGCCATGTAGTTGTACCCAGATGTTGCATGACAGATATGAGTGGTGTATTTGTTGGCATGAAAGATGTCAAAGATTGATGACAATATAAACTGCACAGTGTATGCGAGAAGGCAATCTGTTATGACGGAATCAGCAGCCAAGTGCCAAGTACTGCAGCTAGCACTGAGACAGCACCAGAATTTCTCTAAACAACTACCTTTTTGGCAGTTGCCATCATTAACTGGGGCAGTAGTTGTTGAGCCAAGTTAACAAGCAGTGACATGGCCAGTTACTGGCAGACAGCCAGGGTAAACACTGACAACAAGTACAACTGGACGAGGGCTGATACTTACTATTAACTGGTAACTTGCATAAAACTAGCTACAAAAATGTCCAGTTCTACACAAGTGACTTCTTTTCTTCCTCAGATATGTTGTAAAATGTACCTTGTTTTGTTACATATTGTCATTCTTTACTAAAATAACACAACTTAAAGATAACGTTGTTACTTCATCTGTTGTATAGATTTATCCTTTACCAGCAAAATTCTTTTCTTATTATACTTTTTTACTGTTTTAGCAAGGTAAACATTACAAGTAGATCACAGTGCCCTTATTTCATCCCAAAACAAAAACGGTAAGTTAATTTAAAAATTTGACCACCAAAGTTTTACCCACAGCTATAATATACTTCAAATCTTCTCAAAAAAGGAAAACCCGACAAAAGACCAACAGAGACATCAGTTCATCAACAGTCGTGTGAACGAACATTAATATCTATTCCACTCAACAGACGTCTCCACTGCATTGATTTTTTACGCTGTGAACTTACGTGACCCCCGAACACGAGACCAATGGATCAATACTGCAACAGCAGAGACAAGAATGAGACGGACAAAGAGAAGGTCAAAAGAGAAGGTCAAACAGGAATGAGGAGAGAACTACCGTCAAGTGGACACTTGACCGGGGGAGACTGCCAACTTTTGACCACTGGCTCGGGCAGCAATTGGTTGGCATTAGAAGAGCTCGGTAATGAGACACGTTTTAATGTTTGTTTGTCAAACTGTGTCCTGGATATACACCATGTGACGTCATATCAAGTCACGAGCTCGACCTCACTGGAATTGGAATGTCAATTACAGTTTGTGAGCTGACACTAGGTTTGGATATTAGGCTTTAAATTAATACAGTTTAATCTTGCTTCGGGGTCACCTCAATAGTGTGGTGGCCATCAGACAATTAAGGCTACCCTAATACAGAGGGAGGGAGGGAGGGAGGGAGGGAGGGAGGGAGGGAGGGAGGGAGGGAGGGAGGGAGGGAGGGAGGGAGGGAGGGAGGGAGGCAGACAGGCAGGCAGGCAGGCAGGCAGGCAGGCAGGCAGGCAGGCAGGCAGGCAGGCAGGCAGGCAGGCAGAAAGGTTATGCGTTTTCTGTTTGTGTCTTTCAAGAAAATAACCTAATGAAGTACTGAGAATGCAAATAGACTGGTCAGAGGTGGACTGGACAGTGACTGACCTCACCACACATCTTAATTGACCATATGCTTGACCACGTGCTCATCTAAGCAGCACCAACAACTGAGGGCACGAGTTCACACAAACCTAACCTGATTTAACAGCAGACGCTGAATTCCCATAGGCGGCCATTATAGTGTTTCCTTAATTTCCTGTCAAGTTGTTTATAATAGAGTATTCACATTTTCAGATGTTAATTAGCCTTCACTTACACATGTATTGTGTAAAATTTGTGAAGTTTTAATACCTCATTTTCCCACAATCCAATGTCTAACCTATCACCCCTTTATTTCTACTAGAACCAGACACTGATTTGCTTTGACCAATCAAAATGACGCCTGAATCTATAATATGTGCACAAACTCCCAGGCATCTGTCAAAATTTGACGGCTCTGATACAATGCTGCGGAATTAAGTATTTCTACTCACTCACACTACACATGTCCTCACATACATTCAAACAACCTGCACAATGCCATTTCTATTGGGAACTCTTTTGTCTGAGATGAGCCATGAAGTAGGTAAAAACATGAAACGTGGAAGAAACTATATTGAATTAAACAACGAATTGTGCAATATTCTTGATAATGTTGATTATTACCAATTCTGTGAAAACGGTCAGGAGGTTGTCTTAAAGTGATGACTCCTGCCTGCATGTAAATGAGCCACAATGTTTCCTGCCAGCAACAGGGCTGTCTCAAAGTTGAGTGACCACAAAGGTTTCCTGTCTCAAAGTTGAGTGACCACACGGGTTTCCTGCTGTCTCAAGGCTGAGTGATGACATGACCACCAGAGAATGTAGCAGTTCATGAAACAAAGGTTACAGGAATAAGATTATGCAGCCAGTGTCTATTGTAGTGCTAGTTGGTTCCGGTGGAGAGTTTAGTGGTGGAGAGTTTAGTGGTGGAGAGTTTAGTGGTGGAGAGTTTAATGGTGGATAGTTTAATGGTGGAGAGTTTCGTGGTGGAGAGCTTAGTGGTGGAGAGTTTAGTGATGCCACGTGATGCTTGATTTGTATCTTTATTTGCTACATTAACTGACTGTTAGTTTATCGCATTCATTTTGAATTGTAAAACAAAGAATGCACGTGTCGAGTTTTACATAAGCGTTTTTATTTATAAATATGACAGTACAAAGTTAATCCCCCTTTATTTACTCTGCCCGTGCCTAATAGCAATATTAGTCAAAGCAATGGTATGACAGTATGTCAGCCTGCACTGGAAATGTTGTATTCCCATCACAGATACATGAACAGGGAACCTGCCATCACCACTCACAATTGTAATCATTTCTGTGTACGTAAATGCTATCACTGCTACAATATGCCAGCCGGAATATGGTATCAAATGAATCCCCAACAAATATGGCCCAATAACTGTCCAGACACGGATTACACGACACACATATATGAAACACATAAAAACAACGAGATAAAGTGATTTATTCCTTGCCATATTTCTAAATAATCAATATCTCACGGGCCTTCTCTGCAACAGTGACTGCTGTGAGTTCAGGCCAACCGAGGGCAGAGTTCTTTCTACAACTGATAGACTCGTGCAAAGAGTACTATTACAAATCTGGACAATCGTAATTTTATTATCATGTTATTGTATTTATTTCCAATCCAGCAGGTCCAGTGGACCTGGATTATCTATTAATGTAAAAACAGACTCGAAGTAGTCAGAAAATAGTTCCGTTATGTGAGTTGGACTGTCTCCCTCAGTGCCTAGTATCTGTGTAGACACTAGACACTAGGCAAGGTGTATCATGTAGCATGCAGACTGTCAGACGGGGGTCTCCAAGGTTCAGTACTTGTATGGAGAGAGGGAGGAGTGGAGACTGAGCTGGAGACAGGGAGGAGTGGAGACTGAGCTAGAGACAGACAGGGAGGAAGAGACAGGGAGGAGTGGAGACTGAGCTGGAGACAGGGAGGAGTGGAGACTGAGCTAGAGAGAGAGACAGGGAGGAGTGGAGACTGAGCTAGAGACAGACAGGGAGGAAGAGACAGGGAGGAGTGGAGACTGAGCTGGAGACAGGGAGGAGAGGAGACTGAGCTGGAGACAGGGAGGAGTGGAGACTGAGCTGGAGACAAGGAGGAGAGGACATTGAGCTGGAGACAGGGAGGAGTGGAGACTGAGCTGGAGACAGGGAGGAGAGGAGACTGAGCTGGAGACAGGGAGGAGTGGAGACTGAGCTGGAGACAGGGAGGAGAGGAGACTGAGCTGGAGACAGGGAGGAGTGGAGACTGAGCTGGAGACAAGGAGGAGAGGACATTGAGCTGGAGACAGGGAGGAGTGGAGACTGAGCTGGAGACAAGGAGGAGAGGACATTGAGCTGGAGACAAGGAGGAGTGGAGACTGAGCTGGAGACAGGGAGGAGTGGAGACTGAGCTGGAGACAAGGAGGAGAGGACATTGAGCTGGAGACAAGGAGGAGTGGAGACTGAGCTGGAGACAGGGAGGAGTGGAGACTGAGCTGGAGACAAGGAGGAGAGGACATTGAGCTGGAGACAGGGAGGAGTGGAGACTGAGCTGGAGACAAGGAGGAGAGGACATTGAGCTGGAGACAGGGAGGAGAGGACATTGAGCTGGAGACAGGGAGGAGTGGAGACTGAGCTGGAGACAAGGAGGAGAGGACATTGAGCTGGAGACAGGGAGGAGAGGACATTGAGCTGGAGACAGGGAGGAGAGGACATTGAGCTGGAGACAGGGAGGAGTGGAGACTGAGCTGGAGACAAGGAGGAGAGGACATTGAGCTGGAGACAGGGAGGAGTGGAGACTGAGCTGGAGACAAGGAGGAGAGGACATTGAGCTGGAGACAGGGAGGAGTGGAGACTGAGCTGGAGACAGGGAGGAGTGGAGACTGAGCTGGAGACAAGGAGGAGAGGACATTGAGCTGGAGACAGGGAGGAGAGGACATTGAGCTGGAGACAGGGAGGAGTGGAGACTGAGCTGGAGACAAGGAGGAGAGGACATTGAGCTGGAGACAGGGAGGAGTGGAGACTGAGCTGGAGACAGGGAGGAGAGGACATTGAGCTGGAGACAGGGAGGAGTGGAGACTGAGCTGGAGACAAGGATGAGAGGAGACTGAGCTGGAGACAGGGAGGAGAGGAGACTGAGCTGGAGACAGGGAGGAGTGGAGACTGAGCTAGAGGCAAGGAGGAGTGGAGACTGAGCTGGAGACAAGGAGGAGAGGAGACTGAGCTGGAGACAGGGAGGAGAGGAGACTGAGCTGGAGACAGGGAGGAGAGGAGACTGAGCTGGAGACAGGGAGGAGTGGAGACTGAGCTGGAGACAAGGAGGAGAGGAGACTGAGCTGGAGACAGGGAGGAGTGGAGACTGAGCTAGAGACAGACAGGGAGGAAGAGACAGGGAGGAGTGGAGACTGAGCTGGAGACAAGGAGGAGTGGAGACTGAGCTAGAGACAGACAGGGAGGAAGAGACAGGGAGGAGTGGAGACTGAGCTGGAGACAAGGAGGAGTGGAGACTGAGCTAGAGACAGACAGGGAGGAAGAGACAGGGAGGAGTGGAGACTGAGCTGGAGACAAGGAGGAGTGGAGACTGAGCTAGAGACAGACAGGGAGGAAGAGACAGGGAGGAGTGGAGACCGAGCTAGGGACAGGGAGGAAGAGACAGGGAGGAGTGGAGACCGAGCTAGGGACAGGGAGGAAGAGACAGGGAGGAGTGGAGACCGAGCTAGGGACAGGGAGGAAGAGACAGGGAGGAGTGGAGACCGAGCTAGGGACAGACAGGGAGGAAGAGACAGGGAGGAGTGTAGACTGAGCTAGGGACAGACAGGGAGGAAGAGACAGGGAGGAGTGGAGACCGAGCTAGGGACAGACAGGGAGGAAGAGACAGGGAGGAGTGGAGACCGAGCTAGGGACAGGGAAGAAGAGACAGGGAGGAGTGTAGACTGAGCTAGGGACAGGGAGGAAGAGACAGGGAGGAGTGGAGACCGAGCTAGGGACAGGGAGGAAGAGACAGGGAGGAGTGTAGACTGAGCTAGGGACAGGGAAGAAGAGACAGGGAGGAGTGTAGACTGAGCTAGGGACAGGGAGGAAGAGACAGGGAGGAGTGTAGACTGAGCTAGGGACAGGGAAGAAGAGACAGGGAGGAGTGGAGACTGAGCTAGGGACAGACAGGGAAGAAGAGACAGGGAGGAGTGTAGACTGAGCTAGGGACAGGGAAGAAGAGACAGGGAGGAGTGGAGACTGAGCTAGGGACAGACAGGGAAGAAGAGACAGGGAGGAGTGTAGACTGAGCTAGGGACAGGGAAGAAGAGACAGGGAGGAGTGGAGACTGAGCTAGGGACAGACAGGGAAGAAGAGACAGGGAGGAGTGGAGACCGAGCTAGGGACAGGGAGGAAGAGACAGGGAGGAGTGGAGACCGAGCTAGGGACAGACAGGGAGGAAGAGACAGGGAGGAGTGGAGACCGAGCTAGGGACAGACAGGGAGGAAGAGACAGGGAGGAGTGGAGACCGAGCTAGGGACAGACAGGGAGGAAGAGACAGGGAGGAGTGTAGACTGAGCTAGGGACAGACAGGGAGGAAGAGACAGGGAGGAGTGTAGACTGAGCTAGGGACAGACAGGGAGGAAGAGACAGGGAGGAGTGGAGACCGAGCTAGGGACAGGGAAGAAGAGACAGGGAGGAGTGGAGACTGAGCTAGGGACAGACAGGGAAGAAGAGACAGGGAGGAGTGGAGACCGAGCTAGGGACAGGGAAGAAGAGACAGGGAGGAGTGGAGACCGAGCTAGGGACAGACAGGGAAGAAGAGACAGGGAGGAGTGGAGACTGAGCTAGGGACAGACAGGGAAGAAGAGACAGGGAGGAGTGGAGACTGAGCTAGGGACAGACAGGGAAGAAGAGACAGGGAGGAGTGGAGACCGAGCTAGGGACAGGGAAGAAGAGACAGGGAGGAGTGGAGACTGAGCTAGGGACAGACAGGGAAGAAGAGACAGGGAGGAGTGGAGACTGAGCTAGGGACAGACAGGGAAGAAGAGACAGGGAGGAGTGGAGACCGAGCTAGGGACAGGGAAGAAGAGACAGGGAGGAGTGGAGACTGAGCTAGGGACAGACAGGGAAGAAGAGACAGGGAGGAGTGGAGACTGAGCTAGGGACAGACAGGGAAGAAGAGACAGGGAGGAGTGGAGACCGAGCTAGGGACAGGGAAGAAGAGACAGGGAGGAGTGGAGACTGAGCTAGGGACAGACAGGGAAGAAGAGACAGGGAGGAGTGGAGACTGAGCTAGGGACAGACAGGGAGGAAGAGACAGGGAGGAGTGGAGACAGAGTTAGACGCAGGGAGGAGTGGAGAGTCTGGAGACAAAGGGAGTGAGTGAGTGAGTCAGTGAGGGAGGGAGGGAGGCAGGGAGGGAGAGACACATAGAGTAAAGGTAGATAAATAAACTCTGAGAGGGACATAGCTAGAAAGGAAGTATATATAAAATATAAAGAGAGTAGATAGAAAGAGAGAGTAGATAGCTAGATAGAAAGATAGCGAGAGGAGGGAGGAAGGGAGCTAGCTAGATAGGGAAAAAGAGAGAGGAGGATGGTAGATAATACGTGTGCATGCGTGCACATGCATGGGGTGTGGAAGCGTGTGTTAGTGAGAGATGGGGGAGAGGGAGATAAATATAGAGAGAGCTATGTAGAGAGAAGGGATATCCACGGAACTGGGGATCAGTATTGGTACAAGTTAAACACTGCATATGTTGGGAGATAGAGTCAACGCAGACACTGAGGATAGATGAGATGGAGAGCACTGATTAGAATCCTGAGTTTAATTAAGATCATCTAGCTTACCCTACTGTAGCCGTTTCCATGGTTACCAAGCAACAACCACGGCAACGGAGAGATAGAGATGAATTGGAGAAGGAAATGAGAAGACACTAGAGGCTGACTGAGGAGATGTGAAGCAGAGGGTGGTGATGTCACTGATGGGTCCCTTCGTACAAACAACACTTGAGAGCAACGTGCGAAAGTCAGCACACGACAACCTCAGCTATTTGTTTCCTGTCACATGCACAAATGAGCACTTGCACTGATTTCAACCTCACCCACGGTGTCTTGCACTAACAGTGGTCAGACCATTGCACCCTAAATTATGATGTCAACACCAACATAAACTTTGTCTCCCTATACTGGTTTATATTGCACTGTGTCACTGCACTGACTTCTATATCATTGCACTAGTCTCTATGAGTATCTCACAGCACTGGTCTTTATCTCATGGCACTGGTCTCTATCTTACTGAACTGGTCTCTACCTCACTGCACTGGTCTCTATCTCACTGCACTGGTCTCTATCTCACTGCACTGGTCTCTATCTCACTACACTGATCTATATCTCACTGCTATGGTCTCTAATACTCTACCTCAATGTGCTGGTCTCTATTTCATTCAATCATTGTCTCTGTCTCATTGCACTCAGGTCTCGATCTCACTGCACTGGTCTCTCTATCTAACTGTACTGCTCTCTATCTCACTGCTATTGTCTCTAATACTCTATCTCACTGTGCTGATCTCACTGCACTATCTTGTCTCTTTCTCACTGCACTGGTCTCTATCTCACTGCACTAGTCTCTATGTAACTGTACTGCTCTCTAACTCACTTCATCTCAATCTACCTGGTCTCTATCTTACTGCATAGACTGCTTTAAATGTTCCAAACACACATATCATTATTGTATAATAATTAACAATATAATTTGTTTAATGAGAACATCATGTAAAGATTCTGACAGACAGGTATTCCGATTTCAGCTACATGGGGTCCTCTGTTGGGTACTCAGCTACATAGGCTCCGGTGCTGGGTACTCAGCTACATATCATATGGTCCAGTGTTGGGTACTCAGCTACATAGGGTCCAGTGTTGGGTACTCAGCTACATAGGGTGCAGTGTTGGGTACTCAGCTACACACCGTCCAGTGTTGGGTACTCAGCCACATAGGGTCCAGTGTTGGGTACTCAGCTACATAGGGTCCAGTGTTGGGTAGTCAGCCACATAGGGACCAGTGTTGGGTACTCAGCCACATAGGGACCAGTGTTGGGTACTCAGCTACATAGGGTCCAGTGTTGGGTAGTCAGCCACATAGGGACCAGTGTTGGGTACTCAGCCACATAGGGACCAGTGTTGGGTACTCAGCTACATAGGGTCCAGGGGGAATTGGGGGAGTGCAGAAGTCATAGCTCATGATAGGTGAATAAACATTTATGTCAGTCTACCTACATGCCACACTATCAAAGTAGATTGGAGGTCATTTTGAGGGTGACAGTGATTGCTAAGACGCACAGCAGACTTAGCACCAAGAGGAGAAACAAACCTCCCAGGGATGTAATGGCTGCTAAAGTATAATATAAAATTCAATCTGTCTTGAATTAACTCTAGACAAGACACTATTGTAAGTGAAACATAATAATAAATTATGCATTTTTCCTTTTGCTACACTTCGTAACTTTTTTCAGATGCGTGTACCTGTCTGCACATAACATTGAGTCCTTTTCATGTCTACAGATATAAAAAGACACTCTTGTGAAGTGTGGACCACAGGCATGTCTGGAGCACAGACAGGACGACTGAGGAAGACGTATGACTGTCTGTGGCTCACTGGCAGCTCGTATTAATCTTTCACCATTTTGACCAACAGGAAGTATTTAAACTCGCTAGTGCTCTGCCAACAAAAACGAAACTACTTATGCCACTGGACATGTCTAGGAACGGGTGACCCTGATGGATTAAGACATGCTAACCGTTGTTAGTTAACTTGATAGATTATGCAACTAAACTCTAGTACAGGTTAAACAAGATGAACCTCAATATTCTGAAGATGCAGACAGACAATATGAAGAAGTTTGTTCATCTGTTTCCCTGAATTAGTGGTGCTAATTATTTGCATTGTTCATTGAACAGATTGTACTTTGTCCCACTTTGTGTCAGGTGTGTTGGAATCAGCTAAGGTCAAAGGTACTTCCAGGTGCCTCTGTGATAGGCTTGTCACAGGCTTCTCCTATTTCTACTAAACCTTTGTCTACAGGCTTGTCACAGGCCTCTGTCACAGACCTCTGTTACAGGTTTCTGTTACAGACTTCTGTTTCAGATTTCTGTTACAGACCTCTGTTACAGGTTTCTGTCACCGGCCTCTGTTACAAGTTTCTGTTACAGACCTCTGTCACACGCCTCTGTTACAGGTTTCTGTTATAGATCTGTGTTACAGGTTTCTGTTACAGATCTCTGTCACAAACCTCTGTCACAGGTTTCTGTCACAGGCCAATGCAAAAATAGCAGCTGTTTACAATGTTATATTTACAATTTGAACATTTCGGTGGGCGAAAGGTTCAAATTATAACTATTGTTTTGACAGATTTTACATTAGTTTGGCATTACAGTTTGTATACATTTAACCACTGCCGAAACTGATGTGTGTTTGTCTCATGCCAAGAGTCTACACCTAGACCTGGTACCCTGGTGGGTTCCATTGGTTTACACATGTGCTAGCTACTGACCCACTGTACACTGTACTATGTCACCTCAGGGCCTTATGCAGGATAAATATTTTGCCAGCACACATTTTTGGTAGACACTCATATACAACTACAAGTGAAGAAACTTGAAATGTCATCCAGTGTCACGGATGGGTCGCTTGAAATTAACTACAAACACACATGTGACACAATTTACAATAATTTTAAAGGCATAACTGATAATAATCTATGATTTCTGAAGACCTGTTTTGTTGTTCTTATGTGGAATAAGATTTAGAGTTAGGCTTAGTGTTAGCGTTAGGTTGAACTTGGTATTTTTGACAAGATTGACATTAGGTGTTTTACATGCATTTGTACGTGAGTGGTTAGTAAGTAGCCACCTCCGTCCTGACCTGGCTAGTCCTGGTGCCTCATGTACCACAATATACACAGATGTTATAGCATAAAAATAAATAAAACAGCGGTCTACTATTTTCCAAGAATGTCTGTACTACAGGAAGTAACCATGTCAGTCACAAGCAAATTGTAGACATGCAAAGGAACTACAACTTTGAGGTATGACTTATTTTCTGAATATTATGACTATACCTTTGCTCGGAAATTACTTGAAAGAAAAGAAATATAAATAAATAATTTGCAATTTTTCAACAAGGACTAGTGTTCAAGTTGTCAAATTTAATTAAATACTAATTAATACCAAATTACAGGTTATATTGTATAAAATTAGACCTTTCAGCAAAATGTAATTAAATTATTTCAATTACAATGTCCTACATTCATTAAACTGCTGCAGTTGCCACATTGAGCTTATGAATCTCAATGTTCGTATCAGCATGATATATAAAACAATAAACATTGAAGTTTCTCGAAAGCTTGAATTCAGACAACTACTTGTGTACTGGTAGTCTAGTACATGATAGACTATATCATTTGTATCGTCAGTTTCTCATTTAGATAAGTAGACTTCTATAGCAGGGTCTGTCATCAGTAAAGTTGTGACAAAACAGTCTAACTGGAGCCATATCTTCCGGAATGGAGGATGTTGTGCGACTGACATTCAATTCAATTCAATATTTTTATTTCAGACTGTCATACAGATGTCCACATAAACATTAACAAATACAAGTGACTAAAAAAATATATAAAAGTATTGCACATGGTAAATAGAAAAAACATTGCACAATGGTACATTCAATCAAAAACTATTATGTATATACAACATTTTTATCCAATACCAACTTATTATAAGAGGCATCAAGTCTCCGCATGAATTTATATACAAGGTTTCTAATTACAGCTTTACTATCTGGTACATGGTATTCTACAAACATGGTGGAGGCACTGCAATATTTAGGCTGATTTAGCAATAAGCGAAACACATTATTGTAAGCCACATGAAGATTATGTATACTTGCTACTGTGTAATTCCACCACAACTGAGCAGTATACATAGGAGAGCAGAAAGTTCTAACTCTAAGCAAAGTCAGCTTCACTTTGAACAGTGGAACACATGTAAAACGTCCGCAATAGTGTATTACCCCTAGCATATAGTTGTCGGCATTGGCGTAAAATATCTTTGTCATCACGTAAAGTATTAGAAATAAAGTGACCCTAATATTTCACATTATCCACTTCCACGATTTTCCAACATTTACAGTGTCATCTTTATCAACAATGTCTGGTCCTTCAGGTGGCATTCTCTAGTTTACAAGTGTCCAGAAAAAGCAAAAATATTATGGAATGAGTGGGGGGTCAGAACTTGTTCACGTGTTTTGTTTCATCTTTTGCAGGCAATCATCATGTTTCCATAACTTGCTGCAATATCCTTAGACAGGGCTTTGATTAAATAATCAGTTGTGGTACTGTCAAAAACACCAGTGACAGAGCAGAAATGTGAAATAAAAAACTGTAAAACTATGTATAATAATATTTTGTATAAACAATAATGCTATTAAGCTTTATTTAAAGCAAACCAATGGCAATGTCAATTTACCTTCATTGGTTGACCCAGCACCTACACACTCGGGTGTTTGCTTAGGAACGACTGATTGTAGGCATGAAATAGAACTGAAGTCCAGTCTGCTGTGCCTGTGTTCCTGAGTCTGAGAGTCGTGATCATAAATTTGGCAAAATGAACAAGTGTCTAAGTCAATTTATGGCAGTTGCAAGTGGTCAGTTGGTCACTTTGGCGTGAGTGCCACAAGCTGAACGAGGGGTCATCACTTGTGCACATGCAGTGAATGGGGGTACTTTGTCTTGTCTGTATGATTGATGGACATTACGAGTGATTGATTGCAACTATTCACAGTGGTAAACAGGTTACAGTGTAAATTGACAACCGAACTGGTTGGTATGTAATAGGCATAATATCGTCGCACTGAACATCGCAAACGTTGTGACGATATCGTCTATATCCTCCGTTCAAGCGTCAACGTTTGAACCATAATGATTCCTCCAGCATTCGTTGTCGTATTTAACCAGAGTCTGGATGGTGCTGTAACTGAGCGTAGCTAGGTCTACGGCTGCTGGGTTCTGCAGCGCTATCTCACAACAATATAGTCGCTGCGAATAACCTTACGTCGTCATGATTTTTGTATCGCATGTTTTTGTAATAAGTGTGCATCTACATGTGCCACACGCTGCTAGTTTGATGTAATTATTAACGACGACTCACCTGCAACTTGCTGATACGTCCGATACACAGTCATCACAAGTGAGATGTCCGAGAATTCCTATTACAGACGCATGCAGGGCGCCAACTCAGTCTCAGTCGCCTCGACGTGTTTACGATATAAGCTGCTCCGTTTTTGCTGTGCGATTCCAGCGACGTACGTGTTGCCACTGGATAACTGTCACGATGTCATTGCATTAGCTGCAATACGCTAAACAGGAGTCACCTTCGTTGTATACCAGCGTCAGACGTGTAGATGTACTCGTACTCTTTCTACTCCCAGCGTTGACGTTTTGTTTATAAATAGGCTCAGGCTATTTCCCGAGCTGCTCGGTAAATAAGAAACAGTCGAGTCCTTATTTCCCGAGCTGCTCGGTAAATAAGAAGCAGTCGAGTCCTTATTTGTCGAGCAGCTCGAGAAATAGCGGCGACTCGTCTCCTTATTTGTCGAGCAGATTTTTTGATGAATCTGTGGGCTCTTACAAAGGATTTTCGTGCACATACTAATTGTTAGTAGTAAATGCGATGCTGTTGGGTCGTTTCCTGCTGGTATGTATCCGTTTTCATGAGAAACAACGAGTTTTCTTAGCCATCGATCTGCTCGAGAAATAGCGGCGACTCGTCTCCTTATTTGTCGAGCAGATGTTTTGATGAATCTGTGGGCTCTTACAAAGGATTTTCGTGCACATACTAATTGTTAGTAGTAAATGTGATGCTGTTGGGTCGTTTCCTGCTTGTGTTTATCCGTTTTCATGAGAAACAACGAGTTTTCTTAGCCATCGATCTGCTCGAGAAATAACGCCAACTCGACTCGCTATTTGTCGAGCTGCTCGAGAAATAGCGGCGACTCGTCTCCTTATTTGTCGAGCAGATTTTTTGATGAATCTGTGGGCTCTTACAAAGGATTTTCGTGCACATACTAATTGTCAGTAGTAAATGTGATGCTGTTGGGTCGTTTCCTGCTTGTGTTTATCCGTTTTCATGAGAAACAACGAGTTTTCTTAGCCATCGATCTGCTCGAGAAATAACGCCAACTCGACTCGCTATTTGTCGAGCTGCTCGAGAAATAGCGGCGACTCGTCTCCTTATTTGTCGAGCAGATGTTTTGATGAATCTGTGGGCTCTTACAAAGGATTTTTGTGCACATACTAATTGTTAGTAGTAAATGCGATGCTGTTGGGTCGTTTCCTGCTGGTATGTATCCGTTTTCATGAGAAACAACGAGTTTTCTTAGCCATCGATCTGCTCGAGAAATAGCGGCGACTCGTCTCCTTATTTGTCGAGCAGATGTTTTGATGAATCTATGGGCTCTTACAAAGGATTTTCATGCACATACTAATTGTTAGTAGTAAATGCGATGCTGTTGGGTCGTTTCCTGCTGGTATGTATCCGTTTTCATGAGAAACAACGAGTTTTCTTAGCCATCGATCTGCTCGAGAAATAGCGGCGACTCGACTCGCTATTTGTCGAGCTGCTCGAGAAATAGCGGCGACTCGTCTCCTTATTTGTCGAGCAGATGTTTTGATGAATCTGTGGGCTCTTACAAAGGATGTTCGTGCACATACTAATTGTTAGTAGTAAATGCGATGCTGTTGGGTCGTTTCCTGCTTGTGTTTATCCGTTTCCATGAGAAACAACGAGTTTTCTTAGCCATCGATCTGCTCGAGAAATAGCGGCGACTCGACTCGCTATTTGTCGAGCTGCTCGAGAAATAGCGGCGACTCGTCTCCTTATTTGTCGAGCAGATGTTTTGATGAATCTGTGGGCTCTTACAAAGGATTTTCGTGCACATACTAATTGTTAGTAGTAAATGTGATGCTGTTGGGTCGTTTCCTGCTTGTGTTTATCCGTTTTCATGAGAAACAACGAGTTTTCTTAGCCATCGATCTGCTCGAGAAATAGCAGCGACTCGGCTCGTTATTTGTCGAGCAGATCTGGGCGTGCATGAATGGGGGCACGCTAAAAGGCGGGCCACAATTGGCAGACTGCGCGGATACGATTTGCGCGTGCGATCGTAAATATTGGAGACTTTTATTATTGTGTTGTACTAACAATTCTAAATGTAATACCGAAAGGTGTTACGTGTATTTATAAAATCTTAGAAATAAATTAAAATGTTAGGCCTTACTAATTCACTAGTTATTTTAGTATGTTCTCATTTACAGCTCAATGTGTGACCTTATTTTATTAAATATTCCATAATTCATGCATTGTTATGACCTATATGTTTACATTAGTCATTTAAACTGATTTGTGAGTTTTGTTGCATGTTTTTGGCAGGCAAAACTGAACATACGGATGTTGTATTCGCAACTTTGTATGTAACTTTTAGGTGTGTTCAGGCACAGACTTTTTAAGGGCTGTATGCTACATACTATAATTATATATATATATATATATATACTCTATATAATGATATTACTTTATTCTGTGTCATTTGCATAGCAGTTGGTGCCATTGTTTTAGTCAACCTGGTGACATTGATACATGTCTTAATTGTTGCATGGTGGTACAGTATCATAACGGAAAGACTGATTTGTGAATTTAATTTGCCAATACTGTTGTTATATTTTATCTGCATGTGTTTGATAAGGTAAGAATACGCATATTGTCACTTCTAGGGGGTGTTCATTTTGAACATGATATACATTTTATCACACACACACACACACACACACACACACACACACACACACACACACACACACACACACACACACACACACACACACACACACGTACAACCAACATACACATACCACGTACATACATAAACACACCACATAAACACACACACACACATACACACACACACACACACACACACACACACCATGTAGACACATACAAATCTCATAAATGTACACACACACATCTTACAAACACACCGCACACCGCACACCACATAAACACACAAATACAAATATAAGCACATAAACACACATGCATATAACAGATTCACACACACAGATCATTCCATAGACTCATTGCATGAAGCTGTTGGGACAATTCTTCCTAAGGGCACTCAATCTTTTTTCTGTGAAGTGGTTGCTGTAGTCTTCACCGAGCTATTCCTCATCCAGATCCTGTTGCAATACTTGGTGTCATTTCTGCAATTATAATTCAGGATGACAATGACTTTTACAATGAATTATAAAATTATAGAATAGTGTTAATTTTGAATTTACCCTGTAAAACAATCAACCACATAATAATGTTTATTATAATTCAGATAAGTTGTGTTTTCCCCAATGAATGCTGCAGGGCCTACAACTAAACTGGATATTATTAGAAACAACTGGAATGTAGGAAAGATATAACGAAGTCACTGTAATATAATATAATAAATTATTGAAACAGCATGTATAATTTCAAAATACAATGATCATGATACGTCAAGTACAAAACAAATTAGGCAGAAGATGGTCTTTGTGATTTAGTACTCAGTGTTACATAAACCTTACTTCTGACTATATAGTCTTAATAAAAATTCAGTCACAGAGTAATAAATAGCAATTACCTGTAGAAGTTGCAAACTGTGAAATCAATGATCTCTTAATCCACACACCAAAGCCAGGAGCTGTCTTCCCTATCTAAGACACAGCTTGATATGAGGTCTGAAAATTCAAACCCTATACACTTGTATAACTACAAGCCAGCAGCTGCCAAGCAGAAGCCTGAAACAATATTATACACTGTGTACTGCCCAATTTGTTAGGGGTAATTATCCCACTAATTGCTCAACTCCAGGGGTAAAAATGTCCTCCTGGGACAACCCACTTAGACAGAGCCACAGCACTCATTTGATGTCAGAAGGGGAGCTTTTAAGCACATCAAACCAGCCTGTGCAATCCAGGATGTTGAAACTAGGCACAGAGTAGGGGGAAATAAATAAATAAGGAAGTAACTCTAACCAACTTAGGTAGTGCCACCAACTAAGTGTCAGAGAGGAAAGTCATACAGTAATAATTTGCATTAGTCACTGGGTAACATAACTGGATTTTGGTTCTATTAGAAGTTTACTATTATTTAAGCATATACTCCAGATTTCAAGTTACATATTTCGAAATATTGAGCACAATATTGGTGATCAGCAGTCATAATTTATAATAGAGTCGATGTAAGCACCGTATCTTCTCTGTTTATTGTTTGCCATGTTTTGACATCTGTCAGATATACAATATGTAAAATTAGAAAAATACTCTATTTCATTTCCTCAAAAATACCTTATCCCTGTGAGACAGTGATAGTGTACATAATAATTGCAACCACATGTCAAAGAATGTATGTGCATAATTATTCTTTAAAAAGAGAGGGCTATTTCTTTGAGCAGATACATGTGTGAGGTTATTAATAGTTAATGGTAAACGTATACTTGATTCCTTTTTGGTAAATTTGGCACAATGTTGGTTTCGGGCGGTTGACCAACTTTGGTCTGTATAGTTATAAATGGATAACAAAATTAATGTCCATTCCTCAAAACTATATTACATATGTGACACAGTGATAATGTAGTTCTATTAGAAGTTCACTATTATTTAAGCAGACACTCCAGATTTCAAGTTACATATTTCTAAATATTGAGCACAATATTGGTGATCAGCAGTTATAATTATACAGTGTAAATAAATATATATATTTATAATATATATACACTGTATATATACATATATGTGTGTGTATATATATATGTATGTTAATATTATATATGCCAGTATGTAATGTAAGTGGATGTAAGCACCATATGTTCTCTGTCTATTGTTCGCCATGTTTCGACATCTGTCAGATATTTCAATACAATATGTTAAATTAGAAAAAAATACTCTATTTCATTTCCTCGAAAATACCTTATCTCTGTGAGACAGTGACAGTTTACATAATAATTGCAACCACATGTCAGAGAATGTACAATTACTCTTTAAAAAGAGAGGGCTATTTCTTTGAGTAGATACATGTGTGAGGTTATTAATGGTTAACTATAAATGTATACTTGATTCCTTTTTGGTAAATTTGGCACAACGTTGGTTTAGGGTGGTTGACCAACTTGGGTCTGTATATAGTTATAAATGGATAAAAAAAATTAATGTCCAATCCTCAAAACTATATTACATATGCAGGGTTAGAATTTAGCCTAAAATGAGTGGGGGCCAGCAGGGCCCCCACTTTTCAAAATCTAGGGGCCCGACACAAAAAGTGGGGGCCATGCAACAAATGCACGTTTAAGTCGCATTGTAACTATAAGTTTATTCAACACATGCCACAAACAATGGCTGTAGCCTATGTAGCAGCTTAATTAGTTAATGCTAATGATAATTTCAAGAGATCAATGGAGGGTTGTTAATTTTCCTCTGAATCGGAGCTGCTTGAAACCTGTAGATCTTCCTCTTTGGGCTGCCTGGGTGTGTAGATGGCAACACGAGGTCGCCTCTTCCTGCTCCCCCACCCACCCACAACAGCTTAATGGCCATAAACTGTTTAAACCAAGCATTGATGCCATAGCTTTATGTAGAGACCCGTCTACCCGTCATTACGACGGGTAAAAACGAATATGGACAGGCAGATATATGGGTGGACGGGTAAAAAAATGAAGGAGCAATAAAAAGGTTTCCAAAACCATAGATATTGTTAGTTATGCCTTGAAAGTGAGTGTAAATGGTGTCATAGGTGTGTTTGTAGCCCATTTCAGGTCATCAGGCACATCTGAAAGTTCGCAAACTAGCTTAACAGTTAACATCCATGTGTCCACCAAAACATGTATGCCTGGCAAATTTTGTATCCTGCATAAAGCCTTGATTGATGCGTATGTACCTATATATCTATTGCCACAGCATTATGGAAAATGACAGTTTAGTTACATCGTAGAACTTCATAGTAGATTATGTCTAAGACCTGTCTATTTCTAGTAACACAATCCTAGGCTATTAATTCTTTTTCCCTGGCCTAGTCAACAGGTTTGTCCAACTCAGCAACCCCTTGTCAATAAATGTTAACCCTGACCAAGGGCAGCAACCTTCTGCCCCCCTTCCACCCCCACCCTGCACCCCAGGCAGCAGCCAGCATCATTTACTGGTAAAGTGAATAATTACATTTTCTTTGCCTTGGCCTCTGGGATAGGAAGTTGTCAGGCCATTATTTATCAATTTTACAGTTCTGTGACCTGGGGGCCAGTCGGGCTCACAGAGTTCAACATCTGGGGGCCCGACAGTAAATGTGGGGGCCAGCGGGCCCCTGCCCCCCCCCCCCCCTCCCCCTCCCCCCCCCCCCCCGCTAAATTCGAACCCTGCATATGTGACACAATTATAGTGTATGAATAATTAACTAACTATATATGTTAACTGCATCATGCTTTATATGAATTTTCTTGGGTAAAAAAACAGAATTTGGTCAACATATTGCCCCAACGTTGGCCTAATATTGGCACTACGTTGATTTAGGGTTGTTTGCCCAATGTCAGTCCAACGTTGGTTGATATTTGTGTATCAGGTCAATAATTGAACCATCACCGTACCATCGTTAGAATATTAAACTCAATTAATTTTTGTCTACAGTGTGTGTGTGCGTGTGTGCGTGCGTACGTGCGTGCGTGCGTGCGTGCGTGCGTTTATGTGGTGTGTTTATGTGGTATGTTTATGCATGTACGTGGTATGTGTATGTTGGTTGTATATGTGTGTAAGTGTGTGTATATACCTGAGTGTGCATCTGTGTGTGTATATGTATGCACACCCATATATGTGTGTGCATATGTATGTGTACGTGTATGAGTGTGTGTATGACTGTATGCATACATGTTTGTGCATAAGTGTACTTGTGTGCATGTGTATATGTGTATATGTGGTGTTTATGTGTGTGTGTGTGTGTGTGTGTGTGTGTGTGTGTGTGTGTGTGTGTGTGTGTGTGTGTGTGTGTGTGTGTGTGTGTGTGTGTGTGTGTGTGTGTGTGTGTGTGTGTGTGTGTGTGTGTGTGTGTGTGTGTGTGTACATGTGTACATGTGTGTGTGTGAGTGAGTGAGTGAGTGAGTGAGTGTGTGTGTGTGTGTGTGTGTGTGTGTGTGTGTGTGTGTGTGTGTGTGTGTGTGTGTGTGTGTGTGTGTGTGTGTGTGTGTGTGTGTGTTGTGTGCTATGCTGTTGTGTACGTGTAGCTGTGGTGGTGTGTATGTAAATGTGTGTGCATGAGTGTGTGCTTGTGTGTGGGTGTATTTAAGTGTAGTGATGTGACGGTATCATATGTTATGAGCAGTTCCATATTAATAAACCATTATTAAAAACCAAGACCAGTGTGCTATATAAGAAACGTGTAGCTTCTAAACACAAGACCAACAAATATGTTCGTTAAGCCAGTTAACGCTGGCTGAACATAAAAACCACATACACATATTAAGCTTACGTTGGCCCAACACAACGTTGGCCCAACACAAAAAAAAACATACTGCACATAAGAAGCTTACGTTGGCCCACCGTTGCCCCAACACAAAACCAATGTTGGCTGAATGTTGGATTATAATTTGCCAACGTTGGTCCAACGAGCAAAATGACGTTGGCCCAACGTATGTTGCCACCGTTGGCCCAATGTAAAATGTCAACATTGGCCCAACGTTGGCCCAACGTTAGCCCAAATTTATATAACTGAAAATTTTACTGTATAATTATGTGGATTGTGTCATTAATTGAACCACCGCTGTACCAACATTAATAATATCAAACTCAGTTTATTTGAAATTTATGTTGGCGGTACATAGTTGGCCCAATGTTGGCCCAACGTTGTTCACCCAACGCCAACATTATGCCAACGGTACCATAGTTGGGCCAACATTGGGCCAACGTAGGCTTGCTATCTGGGGAGTCGGCGTTATTATTTGTCCAGCAGAACGATGCCTAAGAAAAATCGTTATTTCTCAAGAAAACGGATACATACAAGCAGGAAACGACCCAACAGCATCGCATTTACTACTAACAATTAGTATGTGCAAGAAAATCCTTTGTAAGAGCTCACAGATTTATCAAAAAATCTGCTCGACAAATAACGAGACGAGTCGCCGCTATTTCTCGAGCAGCTCGACAAATAGCGAGTCGAGTCGCCGCTATTTCTCGAGCAGATCGATGGCTAAGAAAACTCGTTGTTTCTCATGAAAACGGATACATACAAGCAGGAAACGACCCAACAGCATCGCATTTACTACTAACAATTAGTATGTGCAAGAAAATCCTTTGTAAGAGCTCACAGATTTATCAAAAAATCTGCTCGACAAATAACGAGACGAGTCGCCGCTATTTCTCGAGCAGATCGATGGCTAAGAAAACTCGTTGTTTCTCATGAAAACGGATACATACAAGCAGGAAACGACCCAACAGCATCGCATTTACTACTAACAATTAGTATGTGCAAGAAAATCCTTTGTAAGAGCTCACATATTCTTCAAAAAATCTGCTCGACAAATAACGAGACGAGTCGCCGCTATTTCTCGAGCAGCTCGACAAATAGCGAGTCGAGTCACCGCTATTTCTCGAGCAGATCGATGGCTAAGAAAACTCGTTGTTTCTCATGAAAACGGATACATACAAGCAGGAAACGACCCAACAGCATCGCATTTACTACTAACAATTAGTATGTGCAAGAAAATCCTTTGTAAGAGCTCACAGATTCATCAACAAATCTGCTCGACAAATAACGAGACGAGTCGCCGCTATTTCTCGAGCAGCTCGACAAATAGCGAGTCGAGTCGCCGCTATTTCTCGAGCAGATCGATGGCTAAGAAAACTCGTTGTTTCTCATGAAAACGGATACATACAAGCAGGAAACGACCCAACAGCATCGCATTTACTACTAACAATTAGTATGTGCAAGAAAATCCTTTGTAAGAGCTCACAGATTTATCAAAAAATCTGCTCGACAAATAACGAGACGAGTCGCCGCTATTTCTCGAGCAGCTCGACAAATAGCGAGTCGAGTCGCCGCTATTTCTCGAGCAGATCGATGGCTAAGAAAACTCGTTGTTTCTCATGAAAACGGATACATACAAGCAGGAAACGACCCAACAGCATCGCATTTACTACTAACAATTAGTATGTGCAAGAAAATCCTTTGTAAGAGCTCACAGATTTATCAAAAAATCTGCTCGACAAATAACGAGACGAGTCGCCGCTATTTCTCGAGCAGATCGATGGCTAAGAAAACTCGTTGTTTCTCATGAAAACGGATACATACAAGCAGGAAACGACCCAACAGCATCGCATTTACTACTAACAATTAGTATGTGCAAGAAAATCCTTTGTAAGAGCTCACATATTCTTCAAAAAATCTGCTCGACAAATAACGAGACGAGTCGCCGCTATTTCTCGAGCAGCTCGACAAATAGCGAGTCGAGTCACCGCTATTTCTCGAGCAGATCGATGGCTAAGAAAACTCGTTGTTTCTCATGAAAACGGATACATACAAGCAGGAAACGACCCAACAGCATCGCATTTACTACTAACAATTAGTATGTGCAAGAAAATCCTTTGTAAGAGCTCACAGATTTATCAAAAAATCTGCTCGACAAATAACGAGACGAGTCGCCGCTAGTTCTCGAGCAGCTCGACAAATAGCGAGTCGAGTCGCCGCTATTTCTCGAGCAGATCGATGGCTAAGAAAACTCGTTGTTTCTCATGAAAACGGATACATACAAGCAGGAAACGACCCAACAGCATCGCATTTACTACTAACAATTAGTATGTGCAAGAAAATCCTTTGTAAGAGCTCACAGATTCATCAAAAAATCTGCTCGACAAATAAGGAGACGAGTCGCCGCTATTTCTCGAGCAGATCGATGGCTAAGAAAACTCGTTGTTTCTCATGAAAACGGATACATACAAGCAGGAAACGACCCAACAGCATCGCATTTACTACTAACAATTAGTATGTGCAAGAAAATCCTTTGTAAGAGCTCACAGATTCATCAAAAAATCTGCTCGACAAATAAGGAGACGAGTCGCCGCTATTTCTCGAGCAGATCGATGGCTAAGAAAACTCGTTGTTTCTCATGAAAACGGATACATACAAGCAGGAAACGACCCAACAGCATCGCATTTACTACTAACAATTAGTATGTGCAAGAAAATCCTTTGTAAGAGCTCACATATTTTTCAAAAAATCTGCTCGACAAATAACGAGACGAGTCGCCGCTATTTCTCGAGCAGCTCGACAAATAGCGAGTCGAGTCACCGCTATTTCTCGAGCAGATCGATGGCTAAGAAAACTCGTTGTTTCTCATGAAAACGGATACATACAAGCAGGAAACGACCCAACAGCATCGCATTTACTACTAACAATTAGTATGTGCAAGAAAATCCTTTGTAAGAGCTCACAGATTCATCAACAAATCTGCTCGACAAATAACGAGACGAGTCGCCGCTATTTCTCGAGCAGCTCGACAAATAGCGAGTCGAGTCGCCGCTATTTCTCGAGCAGATCGATGGCTAAGAAAACTCGTTGTTTCTCATGAAAACGGATACATACAAGCAGGAAACGACCCAACAGCATCGCATTTACTACTAACAATTAGTATGTGCAAGAAAATCCTTTGTAAGAGCTCACAGATTTATCAAAAAATCTGCTCGACAAATAACGAGACGAGTCGCCGCTATTTCTCGAGCAGCTCGACAAATAGCGAGTCGAGTCGCCGCTATTTCTCGAGCAGATCGATGGCTAAGAAAACTCGTTGTTTCTCATGAAAACGGATACATACAAGCAGGAAACGACCCAACAGCATCGCATTTACTACTAACAATTAGTATGTGCAAGAAAATCCTTTGTAAGAGCTCACAGATTTATCAAAAAATCTGCTCGACAAATAACGAGACGAGTCGCCGCTATTTCTCGAGCAGATCGATGGCTAAGAAAACTCGTTGTTTCTCATGAAAACGGATACATACAAGCAGGAAACGACCCAACAGCATCGCATTTACTACTAACAATTAGTATGTGCAAGAAAATCCTTTGTAAGAGCTCACATATTCTTCAAAAAATCTGCTCGACAAATAACGAGACGAGTCGCCGCTATTTCTCGAGCAGCTCGACAAATAGCGAGTCGAGTCACCGCTATTTCTCGAGCAGATCGATGGCTAAGAAAACTCGTTGTTTCTCATGAAAACGGATACATACAAGCAGGAAACGACCCAACAGCATCGCATTTACTACTAACAATTAGTATGTGCAAGAAAATCCTTTGTAAGAGCTCACAGATTCATCAACAAATCTGCTCGACAAATAACGAGACGAGTCGCCGCTATTTCTCGAGCAGCTCGACAAATAGCGAGTCGAGTCGCCGCTATTTCTCGAGCAGATCGATGGCTAAGAAAACTCGTTGTTTCTCATGAAAACGGATACATACAAGCAGGAAACGACCCAACAGCATCGCATTTACTACTAACAATTAGTATGTGCAAGAAAATCCTTTGTAAGAGCTCACAGATTTATCAAAAAATCTGCTCGACAAATAACGAGACGAGTCGCCGCTATTTCTCGAGCAGCTCGACAAATAGCGAGTCGAGTCGCCGCTATTTCTCGAGCAGATCGATGGCTAAGAAAACTCGTTGTTTCTCATGAAAACGGATACATACAAGCAGGAAACGACCCAACAGCATCGCATTTACTACTAACAATTAGTATGTGCAAGAAAATCCTTTGTAAGAGCTCACAGATTTATCAAAAAATCTGCTCGACAAATAACGAGACGAGTCGCCGCTATTTCTCGAGCAGATCGATGGCTAAGAAAACTCGTTGTTTCTCATGAAAACGGATACATACAAGCAGGAAACGACCCAACAGCATCGCATTTACTACTAACAATTAGTATGTGCAAGAAAATCCTTTGTAAGAGCTCACATATTCTTCAAAAAATCTGCTCGACAAATAACGAGACGAGTCGCCGCTATTTCTCGAGCAGCTCGACAAATAGCGAGTCGAGTCACCGCTATTTCTCGAGCAGATCGATGGCTAAGAAAACTCGTTGTTTCTCATGAAAACGGATACATACAAGCAGGAAACGACCCAACAGCATCGCATTTACTACTAACAATTAGTATGTGCAAGAAAATCCTTTGTAAGAGCTCACAGATTTATCAAAAAATCTGCTCGACAAATAACGAGACGAGTCGCCGCTAGTTCTCGAGCAGCTCGACAAATAGCGAGTCGAGTCGCCGCTATTTCTCGAGCAGATCGATGGCTAAGAAAACTCGTTGTTTCTCATGAAAACGGATACATACAAGCAGGAAACGACCCAACAGCATCGCATTTACTACTAACAATTAGTATGTGCAAGAAAATCCTTTGTAAGAGCTCACAGATTCATCAAAAAATCTGCTCGACAAATAAGGAGACGAGTCGCCGCTATTTCTCGAGCAGATCGATGGCTAAGAAAACTCGTTGTTTCTCATGAAAACGGATACATACAAGCAGGAAACGACCCAACAGCATCGCATTTACTACTAACAATTAGTATGTGCAAGAAAATCCTTTGTAAGAGCTCACAGATTCTTCAAAAAATCTGCTCGACAAATAACGAGACGAGTCGCCGCTATTTCTCGAGCAGCTCGACAAATAGCGAGTCGAGTCACCGCTATTTCTCGAGTAGATCGATGGCTAAGAAAACTCGTTGTTTCTCATGAAAACGGATACATACAAGCAGGAAACGACCCAACAGCATCGCATTTACTACTAACAATTAGTATGTGCAAGAAAATCCTTTGTAAGAGCTCACAGATTCATCAACAAATCTGCTCGACAAATAACGAGACGAGTCGCCGCTATTTCTCGAGCAGATCGATGGCTAAGAAAACTCGTTGTTTCTCATGAAAACGGATACATACAAGCAGGAAACGACCCAACAGCATCGCATTTACTACTAACAATTAGTATGTGCAAGAAAATCCTTTGTAAGAGCTCACATATTCTTCAAAAAATCTGCTCGACAAATAACGAGACGAGTCGCCGCTATTTCTCGAGCAGCTCGACAAATAGCGAGTCGAGTCACCGCTATTTCTCGAGCAGATCGATGGCTAAGAAAACTCGTTGTTTCTCATGAAAACGGATACATACAAGCAGGAAACGACCCAACAGCATCGCATTTACTACTAACAATTAGTATGTGCAAGAAAATCCTTTGTAAGAGCTCACAGATTCATCAACAAATCTGCTCGACAAATAACGAGACGAGTCGCCGCTATTTCTCGAGCAGCTCGACAAATAGCGAGTCGAGTCGCCGCTATTTCTCGAGCAGATCGATGGCTAAGAAAACTCGTTGTTTCTCATGAAAACGGATACATACAAGCAGGAAACGACCCAACAGCATCGCATTTACTACTAACAATTAGCATGTGCACAAAAATCCTTTGTAAGAACTCACAGATTCATCAAAAAATCTGCTCGACAAATAACGAGACGAGTCGCCGCTATTTCTCGAGCAGCTCGACAAATACCTAACGAATCTGGCGTTATATCTCGAGCAGCTCGACAAATAAAAACTGTCGATTGTCACACGTTCTTTGCTTCGTCTGTTCAATAACTGTACATGAGAATGCTTTATGAAGTTCTTTATTTGTGATACAACTCCCAGACATACACTGCGGCTTTCACGCGACCTCGCCATCAGCGGCCCATCAGCAGCACAACAACAGGCCAACACAGGGAGGGTTCATTAACTCAATGACGTTACATCGATAGGGACCTATTTCTCATCAGAACGGATAAATACAGACAGGAAACTTTCCAGCAGCGTTACATTTACTACAAACAGTTAGTCTGTCAACTTACATGCCATAACAATACTCCTAAGTGCACGAATACGCATATCCAGATCTGCTCGAGAAATAAGGCGAGGTCGGTCCCTTATTTCCCGAGCAGCTCGACAAATAAGGCGACGTCGGGCTGCTATTTCCCGAGCAGCTCGCTAAATAGCCAGTCCCTTTGACGTTTAGCAATGCCGACGCCATCTATCGGCGCATCAACCAACATGCGCCTCCACACGTAAACTAGATTTCTAAAACATATAACGATTACAATTAGTAACGTATTTTATATTCATATGGTCCGCAATTGTGTTAATTTATGGAATTGTAGCTATGATTTGATATAAATAATTTCAACCAGTCCGCATGAATTATTTTAAATAATAGGCTTTAACCGATCATTGTTTTATACGTACACCTTATTTTCTACACAACTGTGACTTATAGATAGTAAACCCTCACGCATATTAACAATATTTATTATTGTGTTTTGTTTTTGTTTTATTTCTTTATTACTTATTGTTATATAAGTAATGTACAAGGAAATGCAAGGAATTGTTAGTGACTTTTCTCATAGTATTTATATGTACGATGCAACACATACACAATAATAATTATACTTTAGCTGGATTTAAGATATCTGGATGGTGTAGATACATAATAACAAACATAATTAAAACTCGAATTCATTATGTTCTTCATGGAGTAAAGCTTTGTATCTCTTTTTGAAATGATCAGTAGATCGAGTATTGCATAATTTAATAAAAAGATTAGTATAACGTTGTACAAGCATAAACGCCATGCTATATTGTACAATTCCCATGACGTTTCATATCCTAGCTGCACGTATTGAAGTGTTCAATTGATTGGTCTTATATGAGCCAAGAAGTCAGCCTTTTGGCAAATTCGAATAGCTCTTTTCTGACCAACTAGCAAGGGATGTTTTGCAGGTATTGCCCTAAGTTTCACAACAGTATTTTAAGTAAGGCTTGCGTGCGCGTGTGCATGCGTGCGTGTTTGAGTGCGTATGTGTTAATCTAATATTCAATATTCACAGTACGTAAAGTTAGTGTTTGCTCTAGAATTATGAATGAGAGGCATTAAATAAATATAATGAAAAATACATGCCAATTACGTACGCACGCACGCACGCACGCACGCACGCACGCACGCACGCACACTCGCACGCTCGCTCGCACGCTCGCACGCACCCACGCACGCTCACACACAGCCTTGTTTATAATTACAGTTTATCTAATTTTATTTTTATCTATTTATTGCTACAGCGGTTATGTTTATATTGTTGTGACCTATATATTTTATCTAAAGCTTTATTGTATGTATGTATATGATGTATGTATGCATGTAAGATGATGGCCCATTGAAAATCACGATATACCACGTGACATGGTTACCATCAAGAAATAAAGCTTTTACTTACTTAGTTACACACTCACTCACGCACGCGCGCACGCGCACGCACACGCACACGCACACGCACACGCACACGCACACGCACACGCACACGCACACGCACACGCACACACACACACACACACACACCCTAGCCTAGGATTGTACTAGTTGTCATCTGTTGATCACGTGGGACGAGCCGTGCTGTTGGTGCTGGTGTCATTGTTGTTGACGGGTGACACGTGACAGGGGTTGTTGTATGACTTGCTCACATGACAAAGCACTATACAGATCACAAAACTATCCTCAATGTCGGTGTGACATTAATGCCACTGTCTGTCTGTCAAAAACGCAGAGGTAATCACTGCACGCGCGCGCGCGAACACACACACGCACGCACACACACGCACGCACGCACACACACACACACACACACACACACAAACAATTTCCCGTTAATAACGGATTTTATTTAAATATTTTAGAGTTGTTATGTTAGTGAAGCTGGCCCCTGGTAGATCTGTTGTTGGTAGTATATTATAATTGTATTTTGATACATGTTTCTATTATACGCAGAGGCCTCATAAACTAGTCGTCTGCAATGGTCGCTAGATGTCACTACGTAAAGTATACACTCTGTTTCATTCCATTGTTGACGTGGTATTTCGAGTCCTGTTGAAAGTTCATTAGCAATGAGCGCCATGTATATTCTTCGTTGTTATTGAACCAAGTTGGAACGCCTACCAGTGAAGTCGAGATGGTGTTCTTGTGAACAGTTTTCCAGGGAGTAAGCTGCATAGCTCTCTTACTTTGAATAGAGAGATCGTTTCACAGTATTGCTTGTAGGTGCATTGCTGCAGGGTCGATCATTGTGAAACTTCGGCTGTAATATTCTCAGTTTCACGCCATGGCATTGTTATGTTTGTAAATTTTTTGGTATTAACAAACTATTATAAAATAAAAAATACACCTTTTTATCCAAACGAATGGACATTTTAAGCTATATATTTTTGTTGTTTGGTCGGGCGTCTGTCCGAGGACGTATGATCTGCCAGTTTTGCTGATATGGAGCTTACGTTTGTGTAGACTTGCTAGCTGGTCTTTTTAATGGTGGTTCGTAAATTTTGACTTTTTACCATTTCACCCGAGCGATGGTGATCACCGCAATATGTCAACAATGTAGGTCTGCATAGCTGAACTTGCGGAGAGGAATTAATGGGCCAACATTGTGTTGGGGATGTATGCAGACATTATAATGTTTACATTAATATTAATTGCTAATTAACCCTCGATTTCTTGTCGGCTATAATATTTACCAAAAGGAACATACAAACACAGCACAAGACAGATCAATTCACAAACATATCACATCATTATTGTTAAAACAGAAACAAACACTTTGTGAGAAGAAACATTTATTAACAAACATAAAGCCATTGTCTGTCTAATCCTAGGCGTCGCCAGCGATCTGTTAGTATGAGTAACTGACTAGGAAACATTAATAGCAACACGTACGGACAGTCAACAACATTTTTATACTCGTAGATTTTATACTCGTAAACGGAAACTGGCAAATCATGGGAATAGTGGAATTCTTAAGGTTGACCAACAAACGGTTGGGAGTGTTGACACCCTTGACGGTTGGGAGTGTTGACACCCTTGACGGTTGGGAGTGTTGACATCACTGACGGTTGGGAGTGTTGACACCCTTGACGGTTGGGAGTGTTGACACCATTGACGGTTGGGAGTGTTGACACCAATGACGGCTGGGAGTGTTGACACCCTTGACGGTTGGGAGTGTTGACACCATTGACGATTGGGAGTGTTGACACCCTTGACGTTTGGGAGTGTTGACACCACTGACGGTTGGGAGTTCGACACCATTGATGGTTGGGAGTGTTGACACCCTTGACGGTTGGGAGTGTTGATACCCTTGACGGTTGGGAGTGTTGACACCATTGACGGTTGGGTGTGTTGATATCCTTGACGGTTGGGAGTGTTGACACCCTTGACGGTTGGGAGGGTTGACACCCTTGACGGTTGGGAGTGTTGACACCATTGGCGGATGGGAGGGTTGACACCAATGACGGTTGGGAGTGTTGACACCATTGACGGTTGGGAGGGTTCACACCAATGACGGTTGGGAGTGTTGACACCATTGACGGTTGGGAGTGTTAACACCATTGACGGTTGGGAGTGTTGACACCATTGACGGTTGGGAGTGTTGACACCATTGACGGTTGGGAGTGTTGACACCATTGACTGTTGGGAATGTTGACACCATTGACGGTTGGGAGTGTTGACATCATTGACGGTTGGGAGTGTTGACACCCTTGACGGTTGGGAGTGTTGACACCATTGACGGTTGGGAGTGTTGACACCCTTGACGGTTGGGAGTGTTGACAACATTGAAAGTAGTTGTCTTGACGCTATGAGAACATTCGTCAATAGTATAAATTAAAAAAAAAACAGCACTAGTCTATGCTTATCAAAGGTTTTGTAACCTATAGCTGCCACATCGGTAGGAACACATATACGGCTTATTATTAAATTATCACAACAATTAATTCAGATTTCGTTTTGCGACATATGTGCAGCGAAGTCGACATGGTATATTTTGTCGGCATGTGGACGACGAGGACGGGCAGCTTGTATGAGCGCCAGACACTGGGCCACGTCTTTGCCAGGCAGCCATGACACCGGAAGTGCGTGTCCGACACAACCAGAGAACGCTGCCTACTAGATAAATTACTAACCGTTTCAGCGATTTTAGTATAGGTCTACGTAGCGCAGCAAACATTCGCTAGTTAATGTTCGAAGTAGAAGTCGTAGGCTAGAGAAGACATGGTTTATTTGGTGGGCATGTGGACGACGAGAACCGGAACCTTGCTGTGGTGCAGCACGTAGTCGCTCACACTGCCCAGGATGGTGCGTCGCAACGTGCCGAGGCCGCGAGAACCCATGATCACCAGCTCAGCTCTGACGTCATCGATGACGTCAACGATGACGCGACCTGGTTTCAAGCCTCGTTCTATTCGAGTGCTGATGTCCGACAAAGGTATCTGGAACAAAATCGTCGTAACGGTTGATTTGATGCTGAATATTTTATTGCATGACGCACGTTGTGAGTAAATAAAAATTTGACGTAGATTCCACGTTGCACAAGGTGATCATTGACATTAACTACAGGTAACAATTTAGAGCCGATAATCAGACGAATGCTAAACCGATAACGCTGTAATACAACTAGGTTTAAAACATACGATGGGTTAAGGACGTACATTTTATGGAGAAGAAAAAAAACCCGCACGCACGTACGCACGCACACATATATACACGCACACAAACACACGCACACAGTCATATACACACACACACGGACACACTCACGAGCAAACACACATGCTCGCACGCGCGCACACACACGCACACACACGATTTTAAACGTTAGAGGTGCACTTTCCCTCTGGGCAGGCTTATGTCTCATCTACATAATGTATTCCTCCACTGTTGCTTCGTGTAATACAGTCTAGATTCAAGTGACTTTGCCGCGATATACATTTATCCGAGCGTTATATTTTATACGGGTGACGTTTATGTTTATAGTTTACGTAAATCAAACTATTTGGCGCCCGTGGATCAGATGGTGATCAATAATATCCAGTAGTCAAACAGGTTTCGTTTGTTGTCGAACCATGAGAGTTATAATTAGAGTATAATACTATATACAACTATAAATTGCTGTTTTCAGATTTCACACTCATAAGAGTGACGTCAGGTGACGTATGGATGAAGAGTAAACCGTTCTACGGCATAAATTGTTTATGTCTGCAGATTAGCTAACATAGTGCATGGACATGAACATCCGTCTGATCAAATACAACGCCTGGATCATTGCAAGCGCAACAGTCGTAGTCGGTTCTAAATAGTATTCCCCTAATACGCGCATGCGCAGAAATGTCACTCCGATAAAATGTGGCGTCCGGAAAAATGTAACGACTCACTCCGTTCTCCAAGAGCAGGGACACTATCGTGCTCTCCAAGACCTTGCTCTCGTTCTCCCCCTCTCGCCACGCCGCCAGCAGGGTGGCAGGGCTCATCACAGCGTCACCTGGCGGCATACAAACACACTATACTGCACACAGTTTTTTAGCTGACACTTGACGTAAGATGTTAGCACTCTGTCTCTGTAAAGGAATAATACTTAAAGGTTTTTATTTTATGACACAAACTCCCGTGGTACAATGCGATGGTCCCGCTGATGTCGTCTAAAGTGATGACGTCCTTGTTTGTGAAAGGGGAACGATTTTTTAAATAACGCGTCATGTTTACGACAGTGAAACTATCAGGTAACGTTTTATTGCTATATATTAAAAGTCGCTGTTCGTTTGCCTTAGAAGTGGCCAGTTCGCGAGGTTTCGCATGTTTAAGTATGCCCTAGGCCCAAGTACGTCCTGTCAGTTTTTGCCAGATCTTGCAGTTGTTATCTACGTCATCGCATTGTAACAGAGTCACGACACGTCACGCGTCTTCCACAGTTACGTAAGTCTACGTCTAACGCAAGACGAACACCGCTAAACTCTTGTTGCTAGCTGTGTTTTAATCTTTTTCGGCTAAATGCCTATCAGTCGCGCAGAGTACGCTGGCCCGCAAGGTTAACCAGATGCAGTCGGATTGCCACCAAAAGCGTGTGAATTTGACCGGTGTGTACTTGGTCAATTAACATTCAACGACTGTTGGACTGATTAAAAATTGGAATGGCAGCAGCACACGTAGCGTATGTGTACACTGGTGTGTAATTCGAGTTTGATTATGTTCGCACGTCGGACAACACGGGCTGTTCTTCCACTCTGCTCCCTGTTACACACGGGTGAGGGATAAATTATTGTTTTACAGCAGAACCTATATATATATCTCTCTGCTGTGCTTTTAATGTACTAACGACAATTGTTGAATAAAGCAATTTTTCAAGTTAAATTTGTTGGTCGAATGTGGTGGCATATATTTTAGATCTTTTGAATAATCGTTCCAATGAACTTCAAACAAAGCACGGACAAATCCTATAGTCGTGGCTAAGCGAGCAGTCTGTGCATGCCGTCGCTAACGTTACGTACGTGGATGGACATTCTCCGGCAGTTCGACACAGTGCGATATGACGACGGTGTTGCCAGGTCGGTGTAGGTTATGTAAGTAGTCTGCAACAACAGCAGCACAGGCAGGTATTGGGGCGGAGGATCTCGATGTACACGACAGATAGACGGCGGTGACGATGACAATACTCCTGTGAGATACACGCACACACGCACGCACACATGCACGCACGCATATGTTGGAATTGGCAGGATCACAGATTGTTACCCCAGACCCCAGTATCACTATGTGCCCGTCTGTCAAAAAAAAAACGTCACTGTCATCACGTACAATAACACAATAACACCATCACTGCAATGTTATTATCGGGCTGTGACATGGTGTTACTGTCACTGCACCAGTGCAATTGTCACTCTGTTATTATTAGTCTGTAGCACACAACTTAGAACAGTGTACATGTATTCATACATGGACATATACGTACGCTCGCACGCACGCACGCACACTCGCGCGCGCAACACACATAAATACATCCAGCACACACACGCACACACGCACGCACGCACCCTGGCCGTTTGACTCCACCAGGAGTGTTGGCCAGTACACCTACAAGACAAGACAAGACAAGACAAGACAAGACAAGACAAGACAAGACAAGACAAGACAAGACAAGACAAGACAAGACAAGACAAGACAAGACAAGACAAGACAAGACAAGACAAGACAAGACAAGACAAGACAAGACAAGACAAGACAAGTCAAGGCAAGACAAGACAAGACAAGACAAGACAAGACAAGACACACGCACACGCACACGCACACGCACACGCACACGCACACGCACACGCACACGCACACGCACACGCACACGCACACGCACACGCACACGCACACGCACACACACACACCAGTCATTAATTACTGTCGTGCTATTCAGGTAATGTAGTGAATGATGACTGTCAGTGAACTGTGACCAGGTGACCCTGTGACCCTGTGATCAGGACTTACAGTAGACGGCGTAGTGACTCTGTTTGCTGTTATCCACGGACAAAAGCACCACGCTTGTGTCGAGCTCGGTCATGTCTACTGGCTCGGTCATGTCTACTGAAAGAGAAAAACACTATTTCATTGGCTATGGGGTATGCACGGTTGTTGTTTGTGGCGGAGTTATGTGTGCGGGTACATATTTATAGTCCGCGCGTGTGTTTGTGTGTTCATGCATGCTTATTTACTAGACTGTGTCTTTGTGTGTGTGTTTGTGTGTACATATGCTTGTTTATTAACTAGATTTTAGCCGCCACTGTCATTATGCGGGTCAATACAAAAAGGGGCCCCAGTAAACATGTGGCAGCACCCCGGTGACAGCCATTCAAGTTGCGTGGTGACATATGACCGCGCCTGACACCGCAGAGCTGTATAAACCTTGACACTGACCCGACACAATACGTCTGAAATCTAGAACAAAAACCGTTTATTAAAAACAGGTAACAGCTTAATGGTGATTATACTAGACACACGGAGGTCTGAAGCATTATCTGAATGTTAGGACCATGCATGTAAAGAGTGGACAATTAACGAACAATCATCGGTTCTATAGTCATAAAATGGGGCAACTGGCAATAGAACCAGTAACCATGACGTCATCACTTAGTCGTGAGCACAAAGTCCCCGATGATTGTCTAGTTTATCGGCTGGGGGCGGTTAGTCGTCATCACATATAACGGTGTATGTAAAACAATGACAATGCCGCCTTCTGTCGATGGGAACACACATGCATGGTGAGTATAATATACATCTTGACACACATGTTACGTCAGTTGAATGCGATGCGAATCGGCTATTGCTTTGGAAGTAATTTTATATATCTCCCGAATCGCAACTCGCACGTTCTCTCGCGCTGGCGTGGGAAAGTAGGGCACGCATGGCATGAACCAACCTATAAAGTTACATTTGTTTACTTCGAGAACACGTGAGAGCACCCCTTAAATACACGTCTGAACCGGTTCACACATTGGGCTGATGCTGTGTGGGTTACGCAAGCTGAAGTGTCCGGTTCTTGCGCCTGTCTCAGACCGCGTTTCTCCTGCATTAAACACGGGTTTCTTTCACCTACCGTCCTATGGTCGAGCACCCAAGCGACGTCCAACGACAGTGCAACGATTCCGAGATGACAACACGTTCAGCTACTACAGTGAACTGAACTAGGACAGAACGGTTCTAAGCCAGGTGTGGGGCTGCGACGAACGGGCTGCTTGGACGGAGGGTGTGACGGGCACGTGCACACAGGTGAGAGGGCAGCGAGACGGTGAATGATCAAAGCGTTACGTTACCTGTGGCGTAGTCGGGATTTTGCATTGGATGGGGCCGACAACCTAGTAAGCTGTGTGTGCGTGTGCGTGTGCGTGTGCGTGTGCGTGTGCGTGTGCGTGTGCGTGTGCGTGTGCGTGTGCGTGTGCGTGTGCGTGTGCGTGTGCGCGTGCGCGTGCGCGTGCGCGTGCGCGTGTTCGTGCCTGCGTGCCTGCGTGCGTGTGTGCTTTGGTTATAATAAGGATTACAGCAGGGGCAAAACTTTGGAGGAAAGTCGAAGGGGTGATGGGAGATAAACGCATATATATATATATATATATATATATATATATATATATATATATATATATATATATATATATATATATATATATATATATATATATATATATATATATATATCACGTAATCTTAAAGGAAATATACTCAGCTCGTGTGTTACCCCGGCATACACGTATGTACCAGAGACGATGGCACTAACAGAGAAACAACAAGAGAAGGTCCAGGTTTGCGTAAACAAGCTGGTGAGAAGAATCGTGGGAGCTAAGAGAGTTGATAAGAGAACAGTGGATGAACTGAGAGTGGAGATTGGAGTGAAGAAACGTCTTAAGAAGAAATCGGTGAGGAGTAGGTTGATACGGACTGTTCACGTGGACAGAATGGGATATGAAAACATGGCAAAGAGACCAAATGCCCAGAAGTTGGAATGGAAAAGGAGGCGAGGAAGACCGAAATTGTGGTGGGGATAAAGAGAGACCTAGAAAGAGTGGGAGAAGAATGGAGAAAAAGAGCAACATATAGAAAGAATTGGAGACTGTTGATTGAGAACGTATTGAAAAAGTGGGAGGAAGAAAAAAGACAATAGAAACGGAGATGATGGTTAACTCACTCCTGACGACAGGGATGCCAAAAAAAGAACTACAACAAAATACAATTTGACCCTAGTCTAGTAACCGTGTAACTATTATTTTGAATCCTTAATAGCCATTAGCCACCACGCACGTTGAGAATGGTGAAATTGTTGTTGCCCTGTCACCTCTCGGGCTGCAGCCAGCGACAGATGTGGAGAATTAACTTAATCCTATATTATGGCTATATATATGATAAAACATTTCTACGCGAAAAGGTAAGACTGGGAAAGAAAGTCTTACACAGGCATCCTTATACCCGGTGTACTTTGTGATTTTATGAATCAGGCAGCCAGTTATTGGTCCTCCACCATCACATTTTTTCGGGATTGGTAATTCCCCAGGCGGACGTGAGGGGTAACAAGTGCGGCCACCTCACGTAGCCTGGATAATCGAAGATATTACTTCCACGCTACACAATTATAAAAGTGTCTACAATGGCATCAATACTATAACATATTCAGTGTGATAGACGGCGCTACTCTAGAGTTTTATTTGTGTGTGGTGGCGACCACTTACGCCACACATCTCTACGTAACAAACCGCATGTATACAGATGTCTGGCATATATCCTATGCATTAGAAACGGAGGTACAGTCTACGCTGGATTAGTTTTGTTCCGCTACAATTGGACCTAGAACTGTACTGCGGTCGCGTCGAGCCATGGGAACCCAGACACCAGCATGATGCACAACAGCCTCGGTCACACAGGTTCCGCGAGGTGGCAGCACGTCTTAACTCCTCGCATCCGCTTTGGGAGTTTAATGCTCTACCAATGATACCACCAAGGCGGCCGAACCCTAGAAAGATAGAGACACGGATTGGCTGTCAGGCCAACTATGAAATGAAATCTAAAATAAGGCTGTACTTGTATAAGATACTATTAAACATATTTAACAGTAAGCTGATATTAACACAAACATAAACAAGAAAATAGAAAATTGCAGTTGTTTATGAAACAGGATTTACGGCAGGATTAGCTTCGATTATCCAGGCACCGTGAGGTGGCAGCACTTTGTAGCCCCTCACGGATAGCCTGCTAAATGCTAGCCAATAGCCTGCTAAGTCATCAGACCGTGACCAGACTATCTTATCGGCGAAGTCACGCAGCCGAACGAGAGTCGGCTAAGCGAGACTAGATGTACAAACGCCCGCTCCCCTAATATTCCCGGGCGGGCGGGCGGGCGGGCGGGCGGGCGGGCGGGCGGGCGGGCGGGCGGGCGGGCGGGCGGGCGGGCGGGCGGGCGGGCGGGCGGGCGGGCGGGCGGGCGGGCGGGCGGGCGGGCGGGCGGGCGGGCGGGCGGGCGGGCGGGCGGGCGGGCGGGATGGCGGGCGGGATGGCGGGCGGGCGGGCGGGCGGGCGGGCGGGCGGGCGGGCGGGCGGGCGGGCGGGCGGGCGGGCGGGCGGGCGGGCGGGCGGGCGGGCGGGCGGGCGGGCGGGCGGGCGGACAAACACACATACACACATATGCACGCATGCACGCACGCACGCACGCACGCACGCACGCACGCACACACACACACACACACACACACACACAATCCCATCCCCATGTTACGTACTCAATAATAATTTTATTCATGCGATGTAAGTACCGATATTAGCGATATATAGCATTGATAACAAAGAAACCCTGCACAAGACCAGGCAGATAAAGTCCCGTGTACCCGAGTACACATCAATTCACACGACTACTCTCTCGCATTCATAAACAACCATTGTTCGCGTTCAAGGTGCCGTAAGTGAACTTAACAAGGTCGTTGACTGCTCAATACCACGCCACCGTGCGGCTGGCCCTGTAAGTTTCTTAAGGTCGCCTCGTAACAGACCGCACCTTCACGACTCGCACCACAGACACGCCGTACCCAAGAAGTTTACGACACGACATGATTTACAGCCAGTACTTCATAACGTAGACCTTACCTCCAGTCGTCATGTCGCGTCCTTTGACTTCTGCACCCGGAGGCCAGAGACAATTGCAGCGCGCGATGTGCTAATGTGTAACTTAAGTAGAGTGGTTCGAATCTCGGGATCAAGCTATCAAGCTCACAATTCGGTACGTAGTTATGCAAATTAGTTCGGTTAATTGCTAATGGGAGCCTAAGTTAATTGAATCACTCGCCAGGATGATTTAATTGGTAATTTGAGAAGATTAACGTGTGACAATTAACGTGGGTCGACAATTTCACTCCAGAACAACTTCAATGCTTCATGTAGGACAGTACGAATAAATATTATTTTTACATGAATAGTATAAACTATAAATAACATCGGGTATACACCGACTCGGGCGCGAACCGCTTAGGTGCAATTAAATTATGTCAAAAACGCCAGAAATAGCCTGACTTAGTCAGAAGTGTCACCGTCCTCGGTCAATCGACATCGTGTCCTCGGCGCTGCGATCAAGGTAGGTGACACATTGTCTCGGTGTCCTCGTTTCGCGAAGGTACGTACAAAAAGGTGTCGTGTTACTAAGGCAGTTGGTTGCTACTATTAGAGCAAGTTAGGGGTCTACACGTGGGGTTGCTTTTCTCCGTATATGACAGAAGGGATTCTGTACAGGTAGGCGAAATACTGTCCGTAGGTGATACGATAGGCGTAGGTCAACTGGTCAACTGGACCATAACGCGTCATTCAGAATGTAGGCCTATGTCTCTATGTATATATGCATGTAACTAGGGGTAGAGTATATGTGTGCTGGAATGTAGCTACTACGATGTGGTTATTCGATACGTGCCATAGTACACCGATAAAAGTCGACACTGTGTCGTAAACAGGCGTTGTAAACAGGAGAGATGTTGACAGCACCGATGG
>OZ024858.1:1697230-1762230 GCA_964017155.1 Oasisia sp. SBJ-2009
TACATATCACTACGACGTCAATCGAGTTCGTTTGTCTCTTGTCGTCTCGTTCTCCTCCTCCTCATTCTCCTCCTCCCTCCTTTCTCCCTTCTCATCCTCCTTCTTTTTCTCCTCCTCCTTCTCCTCCTCCTACTCATTCTCCTCCTCCTACTCATTCTCCTCCTCCTACTCATACTCCTCCTCCTACTCATTCTCCTCCTCCTACTCATACTCCTCCTCCTACTCATTCTCCTCCTCCTACTCATTCTCCTCCTCCTACTCATTCTCCTCCTCCTACTCATTCTCCTCCTCCTACTCATTCTCCTCCTCCTACTCATTCTCCTCCTCCTACTCATACTCCTCCTCCTACTCATTCTCCTCCTCCTACTCATTCTCCTCCTCCTACTCATACTCCTCCTCCTACTCATTCTCCTCCTCCTACTCATACTCCTCCTCCTACTCATTCTCCTCCTCCTACTCATTCTCCTCCTCCTACTCATTCTCCTCCTCCTACTCATTCTCCTCCTCCTACTCATTCTCCTCCTCCTACTCATACTCCTCCTCCTACTCATTCTCCTCCTCCTACTCATACTCCTCCTCCTACTCATTCTCCTCCTCCTACTCATTCTCCTCCTCCTACTCATTCTCCTCCTCCTACTCATTCTCCTCCTCCTACTCATTCTCCTCCTCCTACTCATACTCCTCCTCCTACTCATTCTCCTCCTCCTACTCATTCTCCTCCTCCCTCCTTTCTCCCTTCTCGTCCTCCTTCTTTTTCTCCTCCTCCTTCTCCTCTTCCCCCTTCTTCTACGCATCTACGTCTTCTCTCCATCTACTTCTTCTTCTCCATCTACTTCTTCACCACCCTACTGCCACCTCTCCCTACACCACCCATCCCCCCTCCTCCTCCACCACCTCCTCCTCCACCACCTCTCCTCCTCCACAACTCACCACCTCCTCCCACAATCCTCCACCTCCTCCTCACTCCACCTCCACCACCTTTCCCCCCATCCTCCTCCTCCACTCATTCTCCTCCTCCTACTCCTCCTCCTCCACCTCTCCACCCCTCTCAACTCCTCCTCCTCCCCTCCTCCTCCCACCTCCTCCACTCTCCTCCTCCTCCTACTCATTCTCCTCCTCCTACTCAATCTCCTCCTCCTCCTCATTCTCCTCCTCCTACTCATTCTCCTCCTCCTACTCATACTCCTCCTCCTACTCATTCTCCTCCTCCTACTCATTCTCCTCCTCCCTCCTTTCTCCCTTCTCGTCCTCCTTCTTTTTCTCCTCCTCCTTCTCCTCCTCCTACTCATTCTCCTCCTCCTACTCATTCTCCTCCTCCTACTCATACTCCTCCTCCTTCTCATTCTCCTCCTCCTACTCATACTCCTCCTCCTACTCATTCTCCTCCTCCTACTCATTCTCCTCCTCCTACTCATTCTCCTCCTCCTACTCATTCTCCTCCTCCTACTCATTCTCCTCCTCCTACTCATACTCCTCCTCCTACTCATTCTCCTCCTCCTACTCATTCTCCTCCTCCTACTCATACTCCTCCTCCTACTCATTCTCCTCCTCCTACTCATACTCCTCCTCCTACTCATTCTCCTCCTCCTACTCATTCTCCTCCTCCTACTCATTCTCCTCCTCCTACTCATTCTCCTCCTCCTACTCATTCTCCTCCTACTACTCATTCTCCTCCTCCTACTCATTCTCCTCCTCCTACTCATTCTCCTCCTCCTACTCATTCTCCTCCTACTACTCATTCTCCTCCTCCTTCTCCTCCTCCTACTCATTCTCCTCCTCCTACTCATTCTCCTCCTCCTACTCATTCTCCTCCTCCTACTCATTCTCCTCCTACTACTCATTCTCCTCCTCCTACTCATTCTCCTCCTCCTACTCATTCTCCTCCTCCTACTCATTCTCCTCCTACTACTCATTCTCCTCCTCCTTCTCCTTCTCCTCCTCCTACTCATTCTCCTCCTCCTACTCATTCTCCTCCTCCTACTCATTATCCTCCTCCTACTCATTCTCCTCCTACTACCCATTCTCCTCCTCCTACTCATTCTCCTCCTACTACTCCTCCTTCTACTCCTCCTTCTACTCCTCCTTCTACTCCTCCTTCTCCTACTCCCCATCCTTCTCCGTGTGACCGTCTGCAGAGTGATATGTTCCTAGTACTCTACTAATTAGCCATGTAAGTTAATAAAGACAATTATAGTAAGTTGAGTTATTTACGTGTGTGTTTGTGTATCACACACGCTACGCTTTCTATATGGTATTTCGCTTCTTTCTGAGAGACTCCATTGGTTAGCACACCACAGTAATGGAGGTTTTGTTTCTCCGTGACCGGATGACATTTAATACGTTTGTTGATCTTTTCTGGACAATTTGACATTAATCAAGAACACGTATGATACACACGGCTCAGGTACAAAAGGTGAGTTAACCCTATCACATGACATTTCTTCAACATGCAACTCTGAATATGCGCGTGTTGCACAACAGCGCAGCTGATGCACGCAGTTGTGCGTTGTCGTGTTGTTCTAAATAAACAGCTGTATTCGAGAAACGTTTAATCAAGTTTCATCACTACTAGACGGAAAAGTCTATCGCCCTCACACATGATGCCTTCCTCCGCGGTGCCTCTGCATTACCACAGAGCTTCGCGATCGGGGGTGGGGGATCGGGGGTGGGGGATCGGGGGTGGGGGATCGGGGGTGGGGGATCGGGGGTGGGGGATCGGGGGTGGGGGATCGGGGGTGGGGGATCGGGGGTGGGGGATCGGGGGTGGGGGATCGGGGGTGGGGGTCGTCTGGCCACACTCCCTGCTAGTGGCCATCCTGTAGTAGGCACTGCAGTAAGTGGTCGCTCGTCAATCACAATCGATGCGATCAGTGGCGCCACCTGCTGGTCACAATCAAACCACGTGTCAGTTGAGAGCAACTTGAGACAAGTTGTTGAGCAGGTATAAAAGGTCGACTGTCAGACGCGAGCCACTTGTCGCGTGGCAGGTATCATCGTCTCGTCTCCTCTTCTCATCCATATCTCGCACCATGAGTTCTCAAACATCGCCTCTCGTCACGGCTGCCTGGCTGAAAGATGCCATCAACAAGAAGCAGCCCAACTTACAGGTGCTCGACGCGTCGTGGCACATGCCGGTTTTCAAGCGTGACGCGCCGAAAGAGTACGCCGAAAAACACATCTCGACGGCGCAGTTTTTCCAGATAGACCCGTACAAAGCCCAACTTCCGACGCCGAGGCGTTTCGGAGAAGACGTCAGCAAGCTCGGCGTCGGGAGCGACACGCACGTTATTGTGTACGACAACAGTGCGAATTTCGGTCTGTTTTCGGCGGCGCGTGCGTGGTGGCTCTTCCGGTACTACGGCCACGAGAATGTGTCGATTCTCGACGGCGGCTTCCCCAAGTGGGAAGAGGCCGGGTACGAAACGACAAATGTCGTCGATAAAGTGGAACCGAAGACGTTCAAAGCCAACCCCAATGCCGCCTTGCTGAAGACAATAGGAGAGATCGAAGTGAATATCGAGAAGCAGCAATATGTGCTCGTTGATCTACGTGCGGCTGGCAGGTTCCATGGAACGTCGCCTGAACCAAGGCCTGGTAAGTTCCGGCTATACCTCCTGAGGAAACCACTTAAATCTACTTAAATATGTTCACAAACAAATTTGCAAACAAATACGAACAACGTGGCAAATTGATTATTTTCAAATCTAATGCCTTTCAGAAAGTTCGTAGTTCTGAAGTTGAAGCGAGTTACTAGTAAATATTAATTAAGATCACAATACGCGATGTAACAGTACTTAAACTTTAAACCTTTGTGGAAGCATGTAGTAGGCCTACATGCTTCCACAAAGGTTTAAAGTTTAAGTACTGTTACATTAGTTATTGTGCATATTGATCATGGAGTCGACATTAGGATTGCTAGAGCCAGTACAACATTTGGGAGGCTCCGCCAAAATGCCTCGGAAAGAAAGAGGAATTAAAATGTCCCCAAAACTGAAGGCTTACGCAGCGACCTTCCACCACTCTTGTGTGCAAGCGAAACATGGACTGTGTACAGTCGGCATGCAAGAAAGCTGAATCACTTCTACATGGGTTGCGCCAGATGACGGAAGCACACACAAGGAACTGTTGACAACAGTTAAAAAAGAAAACTCCAGTGGACGGTCTTGTAGTAAGTTCGGGTCGCCTAGGCAAGATGTTTGCCAGGGCATAGTGGACGGAACAAGAAGACAAGGAAGACAGAAGATACAATTAAATGAGCGGACAACATGCTAGAATGGACCGGGGTTGGCTTTGCTTCAACCCAAGCCCTTGCAATAAAACGTCAGAGATGGAGAGAGCTAACCCCAAGCATCAGCGGCGCCGACACAACCTCCGGTTTCTGGAGTGACATGAGCTGAGATGATGTATGAAGGACACACTTTTTACACTGCAGCGACGATGACAATTAGCTGCGGTGTTTAAAAAATAACTAAACAAGATTTGGTAGACATTTTCCTTATCTAAGTCATAGTCACACGTGAAATGACGCACACAACAACGATGTTGTCAAGCCAACAAACATAATTTGTACCACGACAATCAAATTACGTCATTGTGCTAGTTAATGACACCACCGCTGCGCGTTACAGTGGCGCTGCTTGCGATGTTCTACTTTCTCTTTATGTTGCAAACAAGCACAAGTGTTTGAAATGTCACAATCTTAAACTTATGTATTCGTACTAGTCGCCCGTTATAGTATACTGAAATAGTTGCATTTATATTTTGGTGTCACGTTTTACTTGAAGATGTGAAACCCGGACATATCAAGGGGTCTGTGAGCCTGCCGTTCACGCTGCTGATCGACCCAGTCACGAAGCAAATGAAGTCGACCGACGCCATCCGTGAAGTGTTCAAAGGCGCCGCCGTCGACTTGGATAAATCTGCCATGATTGCCACGTGTGGATCCGGTGAGATTAATAACTGCACATCGGCCATTATCAGAACAATCATAAGTTTAGCGTAGCACAAGCCTACGTACAGTGTAGATATACTAATCTTCTTCTTCTCTCAGATACTGGACGGGGCCCTTTGCAGGGCGTTTAAAGTCCAACGAGAATTTGAGAGTTCACTACAGGTTACACATTTATCCCCTGTGTGGGATCTTTTACTTTCCCTGGCATAGACACCAGATAGAAGGGACCATCGGTTTTTAGTGTCTCTACCGAATGACACAGGCAAGTGTGGGGTGAACGAAATTGCCTAAGTTTCGAACCAGCGGTAGGTGGGATTGAATTCAAATAATCCAAAGATGTTTGCTGTGGGTGGGTCAAGGGTCCATTCAAAATAACAAATAGGAAAACAGGAGTTGAATTCTCTACAGCGAACATAAAACATGAACAAATTATGTTCAAATTATGTATATTATACATTTTCAGCTGTGCTCCGTCACTTGAAAACATAAATACATACCAATACATCACTGCACTTTGTAGTCTTTCAAATGTATTTTATGAGGGGTAGGTGGATTATGCAATTTAGTTTAGATTATTATATATTTTATGGTTACAGCCCATTACACAGCACCGTTAAAATATAGAAATATATGAAACCTGTCCCCGGCTGCTGTTAGCTAGTGATGTTTTTCAGAATGGACACTCTCATAAAAGAGGTTTCGTTGTCTCACGGTGATAGCCAACATGAATGACAGCCATAATCAAATAACCCGTATAGGTCTACATGACTTCTTAGAGATGCCTTCCGTTGTTTCGATGGTTTCTATAAAGGTTGCGTGTTGTTTTGCCTCAGGTGTGACGGCATGTTTCGGTATCCTGGCAGCGTACCTGTGTGGAATACAAGACGTAGCTTTGTATGATGGATCTTGGACGGATTACTTCTTCCACGGGAAACCGGAGAACATGGTGTTTGCATCAAACGAACAAAAGTCGAATATTTAAGTTTCTTATAATTTACGTTTACATGGCAGTAGTGCTTTGTTATTACATTGCAATAGTGCTTTGTGTTATTACATTGCAATAGTGATTTGTGTTATTGCATTGCAGTAGTGCTTTGTGTTATTACATTGCAATAGTGCTTTGTGGTATTACATTGCAATAGTGCTTTGTGTTATTGCATTGCACTAGTGCTTTGTGTTATTACATTGCACTAGTGCTTTGTGTTATTACATTGCAATAGTGCTCTTTGTACAGGACGTAGGTAGCTAGAACGCACATGAATCACACTGTGGAATGTTAATTTAGACAGTTCTGAATCTATTGTCAACACTTGAAGTATGCGATGTGTTTGCACATATAAGTTCAACATGTGTAATGTTTGCACACACAAGTTCAACAGGTTTATTGAGTCTTGTTCTTGTTTTTATTACACTAGACACTTTATAAACGTCAAGAATGTCAGTAACTATAATTGTCTTTATCATCGGCTTAATAGTTTGAAGAGGTGTCAAAGTGACATGCGTTGAAGCAATTAAGAAATTATTAGAAAATGTATGTTACGGTTGCATAATAAGAATTATTCTTATGGCATATGCCTAGCGTGTTTTATGATGATGAATATTTTATCAGGTGACAGCGTGATATGCGAAGAAACACAAATGGTTAGAAAATTGTATTACAGTTGCATACTAAGAACTTTTAATATAGCACGTGTGTAGTAAAGGAGCCACTTTGCAAGCAAACTGCATATAATATGATATGATATGATATGATATGATATGATATGATATGATATGATATGATATGATATGATATGATATGATATGATATGATATGATATGATATGATATGATATGATATGATATAATATATTATATTATAATATAATATAATATAATATAATATAATATAATATAATATAATATAATATAATATAATATAATATAATATAATATAATATAATATAATATAATATAATATAATATAATATAATATAATATAATATAATATGCGATGTTTTTCCATTGTTATTCTCATGTTGTTATATGTAGGATTTTGCTTTGACTAGTGTACTAAAAGAGGGCAAATGTAGGTTCTTATATCGCGCAGAACCCTGGCTCTCGCAACGTACCAAGCGCTTTGCACTTCAGCCTTCAGCACAGTAAATAGATTGGTGTAATTATTTTATAAATGATTTGCCTCCTTGTATTGTTAAATCAGTTGAAGATATTGCTAAATTCCGCAGTCATTTAAAGAGATCACATTGCAGTGTGTGTGTGTGTGTGTGTGTGTGTGTGTGTGTGTGTGTGTGTGTGTGCGGGTGTGTGTGCGTGCGTGCGTGCGTGTGTGTGCGTGCGTCTATGACTGCGTGCGTGCGCGTGTGTGTGCGTGCGTGCGTGCGTGCGTGCGTGCGTGCGTGCGTGCGTGCGTGCGTGCGTGCGTGCGTGCGTGCGTGCGTTAATGCAGCGGTAGACTATTACTGACTTGCTACTTAGAGCGGAGTACGTATACCGCTAATGCAGCGTGAATGGACACATAATTTGTCTGGCATTTTTATTTGCAGCATTTTGCTAGCTATCTTAATCTTTTTTATTACTCAGGTTCTTCACTAGAGTAACTTATAGAACAGGTCTGTGTTTAGTGTGCTCCATGGACACAGCCCGTTGTGACGGTTTCTGGAGCCCAAACTATGTATCACACTGACATAGGATCTATACATACCCACGCATGTAAAGTTGATCAGCATAATCCATACGTCTGGATGTTGACGATTGTGCTGTTCCAGGTGTGAAGGTGGTAGAAATCACAGCAATACAAACTTCGAATAAAATATCAGAGCTGTAACTCGCCGACTGTTGTAACGAATATGTCAACTTACAACATCAATTATATGCATTGAGCGTTTAAAGCACCATGTGTGTCCTCGTCTTCTGGTACTGTCCGCAGTACAAACCTGTCGTAGTCCGGGTTAATACGGAAACGTTGTCGCGCTTACATTTTTCCGATCGTTAAAAACGTTCCGATTGACATTTCTGCGCATGCGCAATAAATGTAAAATCATCAATGTCCAGGTAAACGACAAAGGATTTTCGGTATAAATGCCACGGGCTGTTTGTTAACTGTCCTGTGATGATTACTGTGAAGAGTTTCTTAAAATGTCATTCAATACAATAAAATATTAGGTGTTTTATAAATCACTGTCACGGATTATGGCGCATTACAGTCACGTGATTTACGTGATCAAAACATGCCTCAAAACTTGTTTGCCTCGTGTTAATTTGCGACAAATAACTTTGCAGAGAGGTAATATACATCTTAGCTAACAACCCGTAGTATTTATACCATAAATTCATTATCCTTTCGCTGCTCATTAATGATTTTACATTTATCGCGCATGCGCAGAAACGTCAATCGGAACGTTTTTAATCCCGGAAAAATGTAAGCGCTACAACGTTCCTGTTGCACTGTAGACGTTGATGAAAATGGCGCAAAACGACTGTGACGTCACTTCCGCCGAAACATACGTGTTTCCGGTTCAGCGTCCGCTGCGCGTCATCACGCGCATAATCGTTTAGTGCCCACATTCAGACAGGATAAACAACTGAGATGTTGATGCAGTTGCTAGATTTTTTAGCAGCAATTTGTCGGTGAACCGATGTCAACTGACACTGTTGACGTAATTGGCTACTTACAAAAAGCTACGTTTATTTATCGCTAAAGTCGAACTAGAAGTCAACGACCGGGGAAACGCAAGTTTTTTGCCCACCATAGAGTTTAAAACAACATCGGGAAAACGGCGAACTGTTGTCGCCGTCTAGGCCTAAGGCAAGCGCCAGATGCCAAAAACAATCAGCCACCAACGTCTGAGAATCGAGGTTATGTCGCGAACTTTGCCCAGGCCGCAACTCTTTACAGTGCCGCGTTGCGCCGTTTGGCAGTATGCCTGCAGTGGTACAGCGACACACACGTCCTGTTGCGTGTCATCCCAGGTCCCAGCCATGAGTTCCCGAGCCCCGCCACTCATCACCGTGAGTACACTGAAAGGGATACTGAAGACAAAGCCCGCCAATTTCCAGGTTCTCGATGTCACGTGGCATATGCCTACGTTCAACCGCGACGCACCGGCAGAGTTCGCAGAGAAACACATTCCAACCGCGCAGTATCTCGAGACAGAAGGGCACAACAACAAACTTCCGCCGCCGGAGCAGTTTGGCGAGGATGTCGGCAAACTGGGGGTGGGCAGCGACACCCACGTCGTTGTGTACGACAACAACCCGACGTTCGGAATGTTTTCGGCGGCGCGAGGTTGGTGGCTCCTCCGGTACTACGGCCACGAGAATGTGTCGATTCTCGACGGCGGCTTCCCCAAGTGGGAAGAGGCCGGGTACGAAACGACAGATGTCGTCGATAAAGTGGAACCGAAGACGTTCAAAGCCAACCCCAATGCAGCCTTGCTGAAGACAATGGAAGACATTGACGCGAATATCGAGAAGAACCAGTTTACTCTCATTGATGGTCGTCCTGCTGACGTTTATCTCGGACTGATACCCTACCCCTTTCCGGGTAAGTCTCCGCGTTACAAACATATATGGCGACATGACTGCCGACCAAGAGTGTCTGAATAATTACACGCCTAACTCCTACAGATTAACTAGGATACGGTGCTGAATGTTTGTTTCGATCAGATATCCTTCTCCTTAGATAGTAAGTACATGTTTCATATTTAGCCCATGAATGGGTTCTTTTTATTGTACTTCCCTGACGCCGATACCACAATACCATATAGCTCATCTTCCGGATAACGCAGGAAACGTGATGTGAACGAAAGTGTCCATCTTTCGAAACGCAGTTCGGTACCAGGATTCGAATTCCCCTTCCTTCTTTCGACTTTCCGACATCCGTGGAAAGCCTGGCACAAAACTAAGCCTCAAAACCGAACCCATCATGCGATTATTAATTTTATTCGGCTAAATTGTCGCCCGTGTTCAGTAGATCGAAGCCGGCCTTGCATGGTCATTGTGGCAAAGTAATACATTCTGCCATTGTGGAGTTATTTTGTAGTTACCAAAGAACCATTGTTGTCACGTTTGTTGAAGAGACCAAAGCTGGATACATCAGAGGCTCTGTCAACATTCCGCTGTCACTGTTCATTGACAGCGGCACGAAGCAAATGAAGTCTGCGGACGCCATCCGGGCAGTCTTCAAGGAAGCCGGCGTTGACCTGGACACCGTGTCCATAGTAGCCATGTGTGGACATGGTGAGTTGTGTTAGTTCTGCACTCTATAATTTCCAGCACGTTCACCGTTACAGTGGTTCTCGCAGCTCTTGCCTACTATATTATATCCTATGTTATGGGCAATGTTGTGCGAAAACTAACGCTAAAAATAATATATGGCGTTTTTAAATAAGTTGCACTACTGTATCATTTTAATATTTATAATTTTAGTCAATGATTTGTTATTGTATATAATATTAGTTTGATTTCATTTACAATTTTATATTTTGGTTTACAATTTTACTATCTTGGTCTAACTTACTTTTTTTTTTTTTATAAGTTCACATGTCACACTCAAAATTAAAAACTAACTTTTCTCAGGCTGCCTTTACATCAATAAGTTACATTTATGTATACATATACTGTTTATTGTGGCCTGTTTTTATTGACACTATTCAACAGAATACTACAATGGATACCAGTATCTAAGTAAAGTTCATTATTATTGTTATTATTGTTTTTGCTGCTGCTGTTGGCAGGTGTGACGGCGTGTTTCCCCGTGCTCGGAGCCTATCTCTGCGGCCACGAGGCTGTGCCTGTGTACGACGGCTCGTGGACCGAGTACTCCGTGAAGGGGAGGTCGGAGAACAAGGTCCTTCTCTCGTAACGTGGAAGGAACACTCGGGGAGTCGAAACATAATCTTCACTTTGAATATGCCTACCGATACGTGATTGATGTCGTACAGGGCCTTATAAAGCACGTTATTTGTTCATGTTATACCGTAAACCATTTAGGGTTTATATTGGTAGTCTTATATTGGATTGCTTTGTTCGTATTTGGTCAACGACCGGTTGACGTTCCAGACCGTCACACCGGGACCACGATTCAACACTTAGCTGTATGCCGGAGACGTTCCGATGTCGAGATGGGATTCTGCTGGCAACCCTTCACAGCCCGTAACCCAATGATAGCAACAATCTCGTGAGTCGGGTCGAGGAGCAAGCAAGGCGAGGTGTAGACTGGTGCACACACCCTCAACAAGTCGACCTCGGCGAGACCATGCAGCCAATTGGTGAAAGCAGAAGAACCGGAAGGAACCTTAGGAGATATTTGGGAGAGGGAACTTATCCGAGTATGATGGAATTATGTTTTGGTCTCAAGCGTTCGGTTCGTTTCCTGTGTAGCATATGTGCCTCTCGTAATCTAGTTCTGACGCATGGCCCCAAAGTGTCAACAAGTATTCACGTTAATGCTATTTCTTGGCACAGGCTGCTTCGGGGTTTGCCAAACGGAAGGAAACTTCTTCGCCTCTAGGTGGATGCAAAGTTCAGATAGGAAAACCGCTCTACTACAGTAGGGCCTACATGTGTCTATCTGTATAGATGATCTGCGTCTGCTCTGTTGGCAATAAAGAAGTCCTTTACTAACTTATAGAATAAGTCTTTGTTGAATTTGGCCCATACAAACTCCCAGGTGTGAAGTTACTGGAGCCCAGGCTATTTTACACACCGACATAGCCATAGAAATCAGAGTGCGAGTAAAGTTTGAACAAACACGCCGGAACAAAGACCGTCGTAGCTAATTTGTCAACTTACCATATCGATCGTAGCTTTCGTCGTTCAATGCATCGTGGATGTCTTCCTTCGCTGTCAGCAGAGCGTGGTCGTAGTCCGGGTTAATCCAGAAACGTTCGCATTGTACTGAAGAAGGGGGCGAAATGGCGCGACACGACTATGACGTCACTTCCGCGGAAACAACGTTCTGCGTCCGCCACGCGTCACCACTGGACTGCTACATCTCCACGTATAGGCCTACATGACTTCGTGTTGTGTTATTACATTGCAATAGTGCTTTGTGTTATTACATTGCAATAGTGCTTTGTGTTATTACATTGCAATAGAGCTTTGTGTTATTACTTTGCAATAGTGCTTGGTGTTATTATATTGCAATAGTGCTTTGTGTTATTACATTGCAGTAGTGCTTTGTGTTATTACATTGCAATAGTGATCTCTATACAAGACGTAGATAGCTATAGAACGCACATGAACCACACTGTGGAATGTTAATTTAGACAGGCCTGAATCAGTGGTCAACATTTGAAGTAAGCGATGTATTTGCACAAACAAGTTCAATATGTGTAATGTTTGCACACACAAGTTTAACAGGTTTATTGAGTCTTGTTTTTGTTATTCCACGTGACTCTTTACAAACCTCAAGAATGTCAGTAACTATAATAGTCTTTATCATCGGCTTAATACTTTTAACAGCGGATAATATACCGTACGTTGAAGCATCGGTGATTAGAAAATGTATGTTACGGTTGCATAATAATAATAATCAGTCTTACGATATAGCGTTTCATATTCTAATTTTAGCAGGTGACACCATAGCGTGCGTGGAAACATCAAAGGTTATAAAATATTTATTACGGTTGCACAATAAGAAATTATTATCAAGCATGTTTTTGTATTAATCCAGCCGTATTGCAAACATACTGCATATAATAGAATATAAGTTATACGGTGTTTGATCGTTGCCGGCTTTACGTTTCTATGTGTAGCCTGTAGGCTATTGCTTTGAGTTGTGGCAATTAAAAATGGTAAATGTAGGTTCTTATATCGCGCAGAATCCTGGCTCTCGCATTGTTCAATGCGTTTTACGCTTCACTCGTCATCTCAATCGGTAGTAAGAACGATTTGTGTAATTTTATTATGAACGAACTTTCAGATTACTATAGAGCGAAGTCAGCATATCGACCACTGAAGGAGGTATATCGTCGATATGTGCATCGAATTCACCCGAAAATTAACTGGTGAACTTGAAATTTAGAAAGTTGCCTTTTCGGTATGAATTTTGAAGTGCGACAACTTTACAAATTGCTACATTCTTGAAAATACGCGTAAATTGTAGCACTCGATCTGTGCAGCACAACGGTCGAAAAGTGAAGCCAACGCAATCAGTGGCGCACCTGGCGGCCGTATTGAATAAGTACGCAGCGGCGCCATCTTTTCAATGCTATAGAATACTGATTTGTCACTGAAACAGCATACAAATCATGGGTGTCCGCGGAGGGGGGGGGGGGGTGGAGCGAGGGAAGCGCTTGCCCCCCTGGAATAGGGTCCTGATTTTTTGGACGTATATTCGTCACTCAAATTATAATAATCTATACATGTTAACATTACAACCTATGTTTTATTTGACATAAGTTGTTTCTGGAAGAAAATTCATGTGGGTATTACAAATAATTAATAGTATTGCTTTGATAATAATTTTAATGTGAAACACACCCTGAAACTCTATTGAATGAGAGCAATAGCACATTATTAAACCATGTTTGACGTTTTTGAGGGGCACGACTTTCAGAGGGTATGTACAGGGGGGTTAGGATCAAACGACCGATCAATTTTTTTTATTTGTGTACACTAGCATAAAATGTCCATGTTTTCAGGGGAGTATTCCATTAAAAAAAACGAAATTTGCAAAATAACCACCCCAGAAGTTATCCCAGAGAAGGAAATAACACCAGAGCCAGAAGTTATCCCAGAGAAGGAGATAACGCCGGAGCCAGAAATTATCCCAGAGAAGGAGATAACGCCGGAACCAGAAGTTATCCCAGAGAAGGAAATAACGCCGGAACCAGAAGTTATCCCAGAGAAGGAAATAACGCCGGAACCAGAAGTTATCCCAGAGAAGGAGATAACGCCGGAACCAGAAGTTATCCCAGAGAAGGAAATAACGCCGGAACCAGAAGTTATCCCAGAGAAGGAGATAACACCAGAGCCAGAAGTTATCCCAAAGAAGGAAATAACGCCGGAACCCGAAGTTATCCCAGAGAAGGAGATAACGCCGGAACCAGAAGTTATCCCAGAGAAGGAGATAACGCCGGAACCAGAAGTTATCCCAGAGAAGGAAATAACGCCGGAACCAGAAGTTATCCCAGAGAAGGAAATAACGCCGGAACCAGAAGTTATCCCAGAGAAGGAGATAACGCCGGAACCAGAAGTTATCCCAGAGAAGGAGATAACGCCGGAACCAGAAGTTATCCCAGAGAAGGAGATAACGCCGGAACCCGAAGTTATCCCAGAGAAGGAAATAACGCCGGAACCAGAAGTTATCCCAGAGAAGGAAATAACGCCGGAACCAGATGTTATCCCAGAGAAGGAAATAACGCCGGAACCAGATGTTATCCCAGAGAAGGAAATAACGCCGGAACCTGAAGTTATCCCAGAGAAGGAAATAACGCCGGAACCAGATGTTATCCCAGAGAAGGAAATAACGCCGGAGCCAGAAATTATCCCAGAGAAGGAAATAACGCCGGAGCCAGAAGTTATCCAAGAGAAGGAAATAACGCCGGAACCAGAAGTTCTCCCAGAGAAGGAGAGAACGCCGGAACCAGAAGTTATCCCAGAGAAGGAGATAACGCCGGAACCTGAAGTTATCCCAAAGAAGGATATGACACCAGAGCCAGAAGATATCCCAGAGAAGGAGATAACACCAGAGTCAGAAGTTATCTCAGAGAAGGAGATAACGCCGGAACCTGAAGTTATCTCAAAGAAGGATATGACACCAGAGCCAGAAGATATCCCAGAGAAGGAGATAACACCAGAGCCAGAAGTTCCCCCAGAGAAGGAGAGAACGCCGGAGCCAGAAGTTATCCCAGAGAAGGAGATAACACTAGAGCCAGAAGTTATCCCAGAGACGGAGATAACGCCAGAACCAGAAGTTATCCCAGAGAATGAGATGTTACAAGAACCAGAAACGGTTCCGGAGAAAGAGACAATAGGGGAACCAGAAACTATCCGAGAGGAAGAGATAATACCCGAAACCGAAATGTATCGAGGAGAATATTTAGTGAGGGGGCCAGAGAAACCTCTTGAAGAAGACAACATGGAAGTATCAATGGACGTGAAGGTCCCAGAAGAGCCACACGTCGATGTTGTGGAGGAATCAGCTGAAGCGACGGTTCTGGACATTCAGGAAGATGCCCCAGAGCAAGCGATAGGTATGAGCATGTCCCGTACCATATAGGGCACGTACCGGGCAGAGGAATTGCTTCAACGCGTATAACCATTGTGCTGAAACTGCTTTTTGTGTGCAGCGATAAAACTGCCGTTAACTTACGGTTGATTGGCTACAGATCGTTGTACCAGAGGGGCTTGGCTGAGTTGCTAATGGCTGATCTGCTATATTTGTTGTCTGGCTAACGACTAGCATTTGGATTGTACCATGGAATATATACTGTGTATATTTGCTTCATAATCTACGGCAGCGCTTTCGATATGCATACTTGTGCTGGTGCGACAGGTTCAACTAAGTTCACATTTATTACATGACATGTCAATTTTTTACTTCTTGCGTCGAGCTGTAGAAAATACGTCATTTACAAATCATATTAATGTAATTGCTGCTATTGGATTGGCTGCATTTTATACTATTCCGTTTTGACGTGTGCTATTTCAGCTGTGTACTATTAGTGCCGTGACAAGATGTTGTGGTTACGTAAGTCATAAAATACACGTGCTTGTTTGTTAGATACAGATGCCAATATGCGAATATTAGACTATTTCAGCTCTGTACTATTAGTACCGTGACAAGACGTTGTGGTTATATAACTCATAAAATACATGCTGGCTGGATGGCTGGCTGGCTGGCAGGCAGGCAGGCTGGTTGGCTGGCTGGCTGGCTGACTGGCCGGCTGGCCGGGTGGCTGGCAGGCAGGCTGTCTTGGTGGCTGACAGGCTGGGTGGGTGGCTGGTTGGCTGGATGGCTGGCTGGTTGACTGGGTGGCTGGCTGGCAGGCTGAATGTATGGGTGGTAGACAGGCTGGGTGGCTGGTTGGCTGATTGGCTGGCTGGCTGGGTGGCTGACTGAGTGGCTGGATGTATGGGTGACAGGCAGGCTGGGTGGCTGGTTGGCTGGTTGGCTGGCTGGCTGGCAGGCTGGCTGGTGGCTGGCTGCCTTGCCGGCTGGCTAGCTGGCTGGGTGTCTGGCTGGGTGGATGGCTGAGTGGCTGTGTGGCTGGCTGACTGGGTGGCTGGGAATGGGGTATAGACGCTAATTGGCTCTTAGGCCAACTATGAAATTAAAATAACGATATACTTTTACAAGATAATTATATCCTATAAAAAGTATTCAACATTGAACTCATTGACACAAACAATAAGTAAAAATTCAAATTTACAGTTTATAAAATAAGAATTACGGCAGGATTAACCAGTATCCGTGAGGCGGCAGCATTGTTCAGCGCCACACGGGTAATATACAAATTAAATTAGAATACTTTTTTTATCAAATAACGCTATATTATAAAAAATATTCAAAATTAAACTTACCTTAACACGAAATAAACAGAAATACAAATTTGCAGTTGTTTATAACAAATACAAATTACGGCAGGGTTAACCCGTGTCCGTGAGGTGGCGGCATTGTATAGGTCACGCAGATACAAATATTCAAACGAAGTCCATATTCAAAAGCCGGGAGAAACACCAGACTGTCTTTTCGGCGTAGTCCCGCAGCCGACCGACAGTCGATTAAACGAGACTACTCAACTTCGCTGTGACCGACAGGGCGGCCTTACCGCAGATTACGGTAGAGACGCTCATTGGTTCTCAGATAACGCTGTATCTCCTTTTTATCAGATAACGCTGTATTTGTTTTTAACTATTCAAAATTAAACTTAATTAAATAAATGAAAATACAAATTACGCCGTGCCGTGTCGACCGCTCTGCGTCGTCTGCTTGACGATGGCGGCGACGCTCCAGCAGCTCTTCGCGCCAGTCTCTAGCCAGTCTCGGGCAGCGGTCGGCGCAGACAAGACGCTCACAGAACGTGCCGTGTTACGAACGAGCGCCGCAGGTTCGTTGAGTGTGTCCATGGGCCGCTGCCTCGATGTCTGACCCGGTGTAGCGTTTACTTTTTGGGGCGTTATAAACTATCCGGGGACGTTTCTGCGCACGCCGGTAAATGTAAAATCATCAGTGTGCAGCGAAACGCAAAGCATACCACAGCAAAGAGATAAATGGAGAGCAAAAGTGATGGCCGGAATTAAGCAGTTCTTGTCGCATCGCGACCGACAGCATGATGTCATTGATGATGACCACGGGCTTCTCGTTAGGACGTATATAGCATTTCAGCAAAGTTCTTTATCGTAAATAGTCAAGAGACAAACCAGTTTTTAGGCATGTATGGATAGCAAGCGCGAGTCATTTGACTGCAGTGCGCCATAATCCTTGACAGTCATTTATAAAACGTAATATTTTAATGTACTGGATGACATTTTAAGCACCTCTTCACAACAATCACTACAGAAGAGTTAACGAACAGCTCGTATTTATACCATAAATGATTTAAAATGTATCGCACATGCGCAGAAACGTCATCTAGAAAGATTATAACGCCCTGTAAATGTAAGCGCGACACGGGCATCGATCCCAACATCACCGTGATGCTGGGTTGACGATCGTTGCACGATTACAGGACGCGCTCTCGCAATTACCCGACCGCCTCCTACCGGCCGTCTTCCTGCCCCCAAGTCTTCGATTCTGATAAATGCATTACAGTAACATAATATAACAACACTTTCAAACGTTGCTTGTAGTCTAGACAGATCACTGAATACAAATAAAATGGTGAAAGTAATAAGACTTATAAGTCACATACTTTTATTACGTCATATCAAATATTTATATACATTTATATATATAATCACTAACAATTCTAAGAATGTCAAAACAACCCCGTTGTTGGTTCCTTGTTGTACAGTAGTTGCAACAGTTATTTAAACTGTTGGCTCGTTCATAGCTTCCTGTTTTGAAACAGTTCTCAGCCGTAAAAACATCGTCTGTGGTGATGTGGTGAAGTGAAGCACAGACGTCACACAGCTGTACTTTGGTGTGTTTGCTGACGTGTCACAATAACTGATGGTTCTACGCAAACGGTAGCGTGTCAACCGGCATTGGCCAGAGTACGTCTGAAATAAAATTAATAAATTTAAGACAATTGTGAAATGACTGTCTATATAGTCATAAACGTGTGCGGTAGAGTACTCTACTTATGATTGTCGTTGCCCAACGGATGATGATGAATTAAACCGTGTATATAACTGTTATCAGATCACCTTACTAATATTAAGCCTATGTTGTACCTATGGTTTACATTTAAGCACAAACAGTTATCTTTTACAAGAAGATCAAGACGTCGATTGAATGATGTAGAACAGAGACGTACTGTTTTCTGATTGAAATCATAGTATAACTAGAAGGCATAAAGTAAGACTCGTGAAATAACAATATAGGTTACATATAACAGTAGTATTATCGTGAACTTTTACTAAATGGAACAAATTGTCTACAGACAATATCAATGTTGTTGAACCCCTTTTATAACCCCCGACACACACGCACACACACACACACACACACACACACACACACACACACACACACACACACACACGACTCTATAAGGCGATGGTTTTCTTGTCCACTTTCCTTCTGGGAATTTTCTATATTTAGATGGTAATCTTACCAAATATCTCAAGAACGATACGTAGGAGTACAACAAACTCACCTGCATCCACAAAGGTGTCATAGGGCATCTCATATCTGTTTGTGAAGTCTCTCACCGATTCTACACACCTCTCATCGTTATCCAACAGATGTGCCAACATTCCTGTACAAAACATAATACTTATGTATTACAGAGAGGTTGTCTGGTCTGTTATCTGAAAATATCCTCCATGCCATGGTCAGTGTTAGTTATTCTCATCTTAAATATCCATCTCAAATATCATGGCAGTCTTCACTGGTGACAAACAAGATAAAAGATACAAATTGAGTCAAAACTAGTTAAAAGTATCACGGGTGCTAGGGAGGGTGCCTGCAGCCAACTGTCAAGGATAGTTCTGGAAGTGGTGTGTAAGGGGGACTTTTGGTGGAATTCAGTTCTAGCTACTGATGGCAGGGAGGTGGAGTACAGATGTGTTAGTCTGATGTATGACGGGTGAGCAGTTTGGAATGTTATTCCCTTTTGTTGGTGTCAGCAAGACCGCCAATGGTTGTGTACATCATGGTGCCAATGCTGGTGGTGCATTAAGTTTTGAGAGGTTGGAGGTCAAGTTCTGTGACAAGGATTGTGTTACTATTGGTTCGTTAGAAATCATGTGAGGTGACGCACTGAAACATTCCAAGTGGTCTGTCTGAGAAACACTGGTGGCGTATTCCATGGAATGGCAGACATTGATTTTGGACAACCTCCACACACCATTAGCAAGAAGTTTGCAGAAACACATCTTGATTGAATGGGAACCCAATGATTGCTCCGAACATCAAATGACATGTGTTAGTTTCAATAATCTCTGTGTTGCTTCACATGTATGTTGCACTGAACAGAACACAAATAGAACACAAACAAAACACTTAATCTAATCCTTATCCTTATCCTAAGTGCTCACATCCTTTATCCATTGTGCATTCAAATGTCGTTACTTCAGTTGTTGTCCAATCCTGCAATCTTTGTTATCCCTGCAAATAGTTTCACAAATGTAATATCGTGTATTCTAACAAAGCGAAATGCACTGCTTAGTGCTAGCACAATCAGCTCAGAAGCAACGGCCACTTACACCAACCACCTACTTCTTGCCTCTCAGCCTTTTACTTTGGGACATACCCATATATGTTATTTGTTATGTGACATAATCACCCGTGTATTCCCACAAAATAGGGCATATAACTTGCCTTGCTCTGGGAGAAGTTCTGGCACCTTTTCTCGTAATGTGTCCACTGTGTTCTTCTGCTGCACCTGAACAGTGTACTCAATGTTGATATCATATATGTACACCAACTCTCAAATCACTTTAACACTTACATGCTTTTTTGATACCTATTCAGTGTTGCTTGTAACAAAACAAGTAATACAAGATGTACACTACTTGCCAGTGTCACTATAAAAAGAACTGATTGACATACAATAGAATCCTGGAAATATGTTATGCGAAATCGATTTAACCATTTAGACATGATGATATTTTAATAAAATGGTCTGCAATTCCACACATTGCTCAATCACTCACTCACTCACTCACTCACTCACGTTCTGTAAAATAAATTCAGTTGGCATAGTTAAAAATACTCCCAACATGAAATCAAGTATGATTAGTGCAGTGCAGAGATTAAACAAATATATCCACATTGTACATGTAATTTGCAGCAAATATCACCACTTATGTGAGGCGTGAAAACTTGTTCTGCATCCAGTTTCGGGGAGTGAAGATCATGACAGGTAGTCGAGGTCTAAAAGATTAATCAGTACTTGTCTACATAATTTCTCAACATGCCCAACACAGAACTTAGTAAGAGAATATGTACAAACCTTTGGTTGGTGAGAAAGAAACATGCCGAGTTTGAGAAGTCTTGCTAACATGTCAATGAGCAGCTTCTGCCAGTCCTCCCCTAGGTTGTACTCGTCGATGGCACTCGAGATGTTGAGAACCCGATAACTCCAGTGCTGGTACAGTCGGGATGGAATGTGACAAACTGTCAAGGAGAATTGTCCTTTGAAAATGACGTGTCTGCTAAACACTCATGTTTTTTTAACCAAAGTGATATGTTCATCGTTTTATAATATAATTATTTTAATTCCACAATAACTATTTTAAGTATTGGCTTTGTATTATTTTTTTTAATCAAAGCATTCAAATTATAGACACCATCGTGTAGCAGATGGCAACAGATTTAATCATCAGACCCTTGAGGTCACGTGGACACAGTGTGGTCAAACATTTGGGACACCACTTTGAGTGGACTTCCTATCTCAAACAACAATGCAGACTGACACAAAATAATGGAATAGACTACATGATTCTAAGATGAGTACTCATGCATTATCAATGTCTTTGTAGTACGAAAACTGAATGAATATAAAACAGAAAACAAACGTGACATTTAGTAATGTCTTGGTGCCCAAGTTCATATGGTTACTGCAACATCTGGTGTCAGAAATGGGATTTGAAATATGGCCTAGAAACTAGATTGCAGGAATAGTTTAAATATAATAGAAATGAAACAAAACAGAGTACCCCGGGGTAGTTGTATTTATGTTTTGTTAATTTCAACATAGCTTATGCAATTAGGAAGCATTCAGTCATTCTTTGATAGTTACATGTTCAATTAACTCCACCACTGTCTGATGTCGGGTATGGCGTATTCGTATTTTTACAGCTATATTAAGTGGGCCACTGTAGAAAAAATAGATCACATTGACTAACAGTTCACAGTTTTAGAACTATAACGTCCAATAAAGAAAGACATTAATTACTAGTAAGTTTGATTTTAAATATTATGACATTGTGTTAAATTGTTCAAGGATATATCATGTGAAACAACAAGTATTTTTGATGTTTCCAGATAAGGATCTTCTTCTGTGTCCATGTCTCTCCTGATATTCGTCACAAATTCAACAATGTTATCTGCTGAAGTCTGCAAATGAAGAAATGTGTTCAGTTTGAAAACACGGGTAACCAATAAGTGCCAAAATTGTTATTTTCTGATATTCAAGATAAGTTTTATAAAAGAAAACCTTTGAAGATAGTGGCTTTTATGCAGTAATGTTATGAACAGAAACAATAGTTACTGAATGTGAAAGATGTTGAGGTAAATAGAATTATGAAGTTTACATGCTTTTCTTACAAAAAAGTTTGCTCTTCTTCCCCAGAGGATGAATGAAAATGTGCAGTGCTTATGGTAATAAAATATTTTAAGAATACAAAATCATACTGGAAATTAAGCCTGCTCTAAACATTTCAATTATGACAGTTTGTAAAATAAAAAATGTAACCAAAATCGATGTTCATTGTGTTTCGCAAAAAAACTTTCATATGTAACATATAATGTTTATTATTAGTATCTTATTATTTTCTCTCTATCCTTGTTGATTCGTCATTACAATGCAACAAATAAGGTTATTGTTGAAGTAACATAATCAGTTTGTCTAATAAAATTAACAGAAATAAACAATATAAGAAACAATTAAAGAGTGCATTCACCTCAATAACATGTACACAGTACTTTGGGTACATGAGCAGGAGCCCCGTGATCGTCTCTGTCTGGGACTGCGTCTGGAGGTCCTTCACAATCTTCTCATAGTATTCTCAACAGAAAAGCGTCACAAAATGATCATAAAAAACATAGCACAATAAACACATAAACCAGGACCCTGTAAAAACAGGTCAGTATTAATAACTGACCTTTACATTACAATCACCTTGGTAATACAGTTATCTTGGTAATGTAACCACATTTGTAAAACATCCACCTTGGTAATACAATCATCTTGGTAATACAGTCGTCTTGGTAATACAACCATCTTAATAATACAGTCATCTTGGTAATAATGTTATAGCCATCTTGGTAATATAGCCACATTTGCAAAATATCCACCTTTGTAATACAGTCATCTTGGTAATATAGTCACATTTGTAAAACATCCACCTTGGTAATACAATCATCTTGGTAATACAGTCATCTTGGTAATATAGCCACATTTGTAAAACATCCACCTTGGATAATTCAGCCATCTTGGTAATATAGCCATCAAACAAGTATGGTTACCAAATGACAGTCACCATTTTTGTCTAAGTATAGTAACATAATCCTGATAATGGTTGACTTGCAACTAAGATATATTTGGCCCAGTCCTTGATACTGGCCTGGGGATTACATTAACAGTGGGGAGTTGAGAACCAAAGTTCCAGCACCATTCCACATCCACAGTCTGGAGATATTTAGAAGATGGGTGGTGCTGCTCAAAAATGTTTACAGTCATGACTTTTTATTTACATGTTCTAAATGGTTCTGCCCCACCAAAATGTCATGGGGTGCATCTGCCTGTGGTCTCACCTTCCTGTTCTCACACGTATGATCGTAGCGCCTAAACAATATATATCTGGTGAAACACATAAAATAATACCTACTTCCCACATCGTCTAATTCCCGAGGACACAACTTGGCAATGATGACCATCCGATGTAGTAATGCCTTCTACAAAACATAAATGGACAGTTTGGACGTGCATTTCACCATGCAGTTTTGTTTAATAATATTAAAATGATGTCATTATACAGTAGACTGTGTCCAGTAAGAGTCAGAGTAGCTCCTACAATGGAAACAAACCTGGTGCTCGTCTGCCAGAAGATGGCGCTCCACAGAAACATCGTACAATGATCTTGTGGGCACCAGCACCTCGGAGCCAATGGAGGTAATGGTGCCTTCTGCAACAAGCTGCAATATGTCTCTCTCAAAACTATTCTCTGCACGAGGAAATGAGACTTTCTTTGCAGTGCGTTGCTTGTTCATTGCTCTGAATAATTGTGTAGCATAAATTTGTGTAAATTGGATGCAAAAACCCTGCTACAGATGCAATGGTTATACTGTCCCAACTGACTTGGCGCATGTGGCATGAATGCCTGTACCAGTGTGCTAGTTCTTCTTGTGTTAATGCAGTGCTTAACCCTGTAAAATGCTAAATACACATCCACCTCTGGACACTACAAATACTGAAAATGAATGTGCTAAAAGTGTCAACAATCACAGGTGAAGTTATTGTTCAATCAACAATTATATATGTACATAGTATGTGTAACATAATAATGGTAGACATAATGAAACAGGTGCGGTGTCTGCAAACTTTGCAGTGTATGTCATGTTTCCATGTCCTTTTTAAATCTATACATTCATGTATTACAGGCACAGCTATGTAAACAAACACACCAATGTGTCACTTGTGTGAATTCAAGGCCTAAGTGATGATAAACATTGATCCAGCAGAACACACCATAGGACATGCTAGCCAGACATGTAGCCTATTTGAGATTATTGGTTTTAGTTTGTGTATTAGCAGGCGGAACCAACCAGGCATATCGTCAACAATGCCCTTATTTGGTACAGTTTACATGGCGTCAACACACAAGTCTATCACTCTATGGAACTTGGACCGATTTGTAGCCATTTGGGAAATCATTCGACGGTTAGCTAAATTGCAAAGCCAGGCAGTGCTTTTCTGGTGTAGTAACAGTGTCGCTCTGTCAAACAGCGACTGAGTCTGGGTGGTGATTTATGAAAATTGTCATGGGCATGGCCTGATGATGGGGAAGAAATACTAGCTGACTGAACGTCTGAGTGTTTACTGAAAGTGGATACTCATAAGATGGCAATGTTCGATTCTGCATCAGACATTGTCGGCATACAGTCACACACCTTGTTCAGTGTTCTATTCTTTTCTTCGATGACTTCAAGCAGTGACTGCCCGATAAGATCGAATATCGGATCATCCAATTCTGGACTAGCCGCCATTTTTTATCAATCAGCGTGATGCAGTTTCCATAGCAACAGAGACCTCAATCCGTAACGATCGGTCCTCTGTTTTCATATTATTAAATATAACCTATGTAGGAATATACTTTCAACTTGGCATATGATTACGGGTCAATTTAACAATTTTATTAGAACTCGCGCTAAGTGTTTTCCCAAGATGCATTGCAAACATCAGTTCGCAAAAAAGGTTTTCCGCAAACATTGCAGTGGCCTAGAATCACTAAGAATGTGCGTTTTATGGCACATCAGCTAGATCAGGTCACCATTTATAAATGTCTTGGACACTAAAATATGTTGAATCGCGTTGAATTTTGCAGAAATCTCTGATATTATGAAATAAGCTGACAGTGTAAGTATAAACTCATATTATCGCCCGGGTCTTTCTATCGTTTCAATCGTGGTCACTTACCAGTTATCACACACTGACTTGTACTTCTCAGTCCACTGTCACTTAGTCAAGTTAGTCTTGTAAAATGTATATCTGGATTTTACTGTTTCTGTTATTAAGGACGATTGCATGCCATGGATAATGCGTCAGGTGTGCAGTGCTGGGAATGTTTATGCTGGCTAGTGCCTAGTAGACTAAGTAGTGGTGTCGCAGCTACCGCTGCAGGGTTGGGGCAATTTCCAAAATAATAATATAATTTTAATGGTATACATATAAATATATAATATTATAATAATACAGTGAGCACTGTCAGAAAACATCCATATATTTTGGCATAAGCATATGTGAGAATGCGGCACATCAGTTTTTACAGATTAATTACGTAAATCAAAGCCTAGCCCTAGTATCACTAACCAGGCTAGTTAACACTGTAGACTACTATAGATGTTACGTTGCAAATCATAGTGCCATATTAGTGGGGTGCAATGTTTGAGTGTTGTGCCATCATTCGGAGAGACTGAGGTTTGAATCCTGGGCAGTGGTTCAGTTCCTTTTACCTGGCGTCTATGCCAGGGCAAGTAAAAAAATCTCAAAAACTCTGTGACAGATTAAGCAGTGACTTAATGTTGAATGTGGTAATATTATAAGAAGCAAACAGTCACTTTTGTCCCAAATATCTTACCAATATGGCAAATGGCAACAGGACAATTTTACAATCTAAATGCCATTTAGGCTTAGTGCAGAACTATTATCATCTTGCACAATGTATATATTGTTGTAATGCTACAAACACTGCATGACAAGTTAGAGACTTGCATTCTTGTTGCAGTCTCTTAGCCACACATTGCTGGAACCCGTCGCTGCCGCAACCACAACTGATATATTGAACAAGTGAATTCATGGGATGGCGCACAGAGCCTGTGTTAAGCAGCCAATTAATTTTGTGCATGCTAAAGATGAATACCAAAGCACTTCAACTTCTTCATCATGCAAGAAAAAGTCCGAACATCCTCAGTTGGATGGCCATGATATCAAGTCATTCTATGAGGAGGTTGTTGGAAGTTCTTCATCACAATATTCTGCTGTGAAGAAAGATACACCAGAAAATAGACACAGAGATGTCTCCAAGCCTAAACGTAAACATGCTCGTCCTATGAACCGTAAACACACTTCTGGTCTTGTGCTGCACCGCACAGATTGTCCCAGTAATGTCACTGATGTGGTTGAAGAACGGGGAAATCCAGTAACATCTCACAGCGGTAACAAAATAGTAAAGCCGGAAAGCACTGGTAAAGAGGTATCAGTGTCATCTAAAAGCACGGTGAAGCGAAAGGAGAACAAGTTCCTGCATTGTGCCCAAGATGGAGACTTGAATGAACTGCGCAGACTGGTTGAAGATGGTGTTGATGTGAATGTACATGATGCGTATGGGTGGACGGCATTAATGTGTGCCTCACACACTGGGCACCTTCCTGTCGTACAATACTTGCTGGACAGTGGTGCACAGTTGACAGTCAGAGACAGCAACAGACGCACACCTATAGACATAGCCCGTTTAGCAAAACAACACAATCTAGTAAAATACTATGAAAATATAGGGCAAGATTCTGATTTGCATCATGAAGGAAACCATTCTGAATGCCGCCCTTTTTACTGTGAAATCTGCCAGGCAGAATTTAAGGACACCCATTTGGATGCACATAACACATCGACTGTGCATCTATTCAACTGCAGACGCCCTCGAAAACCGACCACATATTTTCTGCCAGAGAACAACAAGGGTTTTCAGATGTTGCTGCGGGCAGGCTGGGATAAGGAGAAAGGGCTGGGGTCGGAGGAACAGGGCCACAAGTTCCCTGTCAAGACTGTGCTGAAGCGTGACAGACACGGATTAGGAGCCGAGGAGGACAGAAAAGCAAAAGTGACACATTTCGGGCCAAACGATCGTAAAGCTGTGCAAGAATGCAGTGTTAAAAGAACAATGAAAGCAACGACATTGAATGCAAAGGCTCGTGACCAAACTCTAACGAGGGAGAAAAGGAAAGAGAGAACTTTCAGAATGGCTTTTAACATGGACTGATTTAGAGATGCTAATTTGTGGTGACACTTGTAATGAAATGACATTTTGACTACTGGGTAACTTAACTGTATACATACTACTATATCATCAATGTCGATTTGTATTGTGCAATGAAGTAATATCAGTGTTGTGATAATTACAACTTGAATTTGTTAAAAATGATGTGATGTGTGGCACTCGCATTCTATTGTCTACAATAAACCAACTATCAAGTGTCCTAGAAGGATTTTGCATACTTCACTTTGCCATTCGTTACATGGATACGCACAGCGTGTATATGAAATGGCATCATCAGTTTACCAGTAACACCCTCGTTGGCTGCTGTTAGATGCACTGTAATCAAGATGCAAGATGCTATCCAATTCATATACTTTGCTTTAATATCTACAAATCATCTTCAACATGTGTACTGGTGTCAGCTGTGGAGTCCTGTAGTCACTTCTTGTTGGCTGTTTAAAACAAGTTACCTTAACATCAAAGAATGCTGAGTAGGATGTTTGTGACTGTCACCGACAGCAACCAAGAGTGGTTATATTTGCGACCCATGTGTGGTTACACCTCAGGATTTCTCTCCACAGAACTGTGAATCGTAGAAAAGACCGTGAACACTGCCACAATGGCGTTTGACCGTGCAAGATCAGACAAGGTGATGGCAACCATTGTGGCTGCGGAGGAGATGGCTGAAGAAGTCCTCGCTGACAGACAACAAATTGTTGATCTCGATCGCAAGCGTAACCACACAAGAGAGGCAATCCGGTAAGGCTTCACAATCATATGATCATGCAGTTAAATTAGCATACATGCTTGTTGTACATCACACAAAAGATATTTAGGTTAGTTAAGGTTATTATTTCGCTACATGGTGATATTCTGACCTATTTATTTTTATATTTATTATGTTTTAATTATACCTCATAATTTTTGTCTGAGGAATATTATACACACTGTATTTTATTATTTACGCAGATAACATTGTCATTATTCCGTGAATTCTGGCTGCTACAGTATCCGGTTCAACCAGTGTGTGATAGTAAGTTTATTCCTTGTGTAGTTTGATGTCTTCAATTTAATGACGCAGTCTATGTACTGAGTATTTCTTTACCAGTGCCGTGCAGAAGGACACGTCGTGTGACAAAGAGTGGGTCTGCTTTGGAAACATGTTCCTGAAACTTTCAAGGGCACAAACACGGACACTGCTGAAGAAAGGTGCGGATGTTTATTATGGTTATCTAAGACATATATTCCAACTTTGTTGGTTACATGTCATGTTTTTTTTAAATTTCATATTCAGATACCCAATGATACATGTACAAGTCCACATAATCACACAACTGTTTGTGATATAAAAACATAAAACATACAATACATAGTCTGTACCAGTGGCACTTAGACAAGGTCATTATGCATGCAAATTTAGCATCACTTCTTTACTTCTACATGTTGATGTTGCCATCTGGTGAATGATATTAACATTTTGGTGATGTCGCTGAGCTGTCCAAATCCTACGAACTGTCCGATAACCAGCACAGTTACATTATATATAAATCAGTGACTATACACTGGTCGGAAGTTGACATGTTCAAACTATTATTATATTGCTGGTAGATTTCCATTGCCACTGTCTGTTTGCTTGTTTCTATTTATTTTGGTGTACTGAAATCAGGAATCTGAATACGTTTTGCTGTGGAGAAACTTGCCAGGGTCGAAAATTACTAAATCAGTCAGTTCTGTATTCGTGTAACAGTATGAAAGATACACGAGATGGTTGTTGTTGTTCATGTTTAGATTACGACCGACTTGACGAAGAAATAACAGACATCAGGAACAAGTTGAAACCAAAAGTGAATAAATTGAGAGATTTGGAGGAGAAAGAAGAACTGAAAGGGTTTGATCTGGTGCCACTGTCAGCTGATGAACACAGAGCTCTCCAAGATGTCCTCTAAGTCATTTGTACAGCGTCCACATCACTGTATACAACAAACAATTACGTTACCACAGATTCAAGGTGCCTTGATGGTTATTGTCTTTTCAGTGACAAGAACCATTGGGCTGCTAGAAATGTGTTGGAAATGACATGGATATATCAAAGGCGAAACACTGAACACATTTTTTTAATTAAAATTTGCAAGACCACTGCTATAAAATTGATGTCATAAGTCTTAATTGGTATAAAATGCACAGTGGTTTCCTTTCAATACTCCACTAAGAAATTGGTCCTGTACACATATTTACATACTTTCCACTGCTTCTGTGAGATTCTGGACCAGCAAACACATTATTAGCCCAGTCAGAAATTGTTCCTCACACGTTCCTCGCATTGATCATTATTCCAGGAAGATCATTATTCCAGGAAGAAACTGTCATGCAAACACAAATATTCTAGTAAGAAACCGTCCTGCAAACACACTATTAGTCCAGTAAAAATTGTTCCTCGTATGGACCATGTTGTGTATCACACTGATCATATTGTGAAGAAGAAACTCCTACACATGATGGAGATTCTACATGAGATGCCAGGGTTATTATGGAGATTCCACATATGCCACATGATATGCGAACGTCTCGCACTACGCTGAACTAGAGGTGACCGTGTCTGTACTTGCTGGCTGTGGGTTGTAGTACCAGGCTGGCAGGAAGGCATATTCCAAGTCTGGGCCATATATCTTGTATGTTACTTCATGTCTTGGGTGCCACGTAAACACATAAGAAACCCTACAACAAAAATCACAACCGGGTAGATAATTTTTTTTTCCGTTGTGTAAAAGGTAAGGGGTCATCCATAATTATCATCATTTTCACAAGCGTACAAACCGTACACTTTTTCTGACCCCCCCCTCCCCCTTGAAAGTGTACAAATGTAAATGGTGAAAACGGTGACAGTATTTCACAGTTGCCATGTTTCGCAATAATGCGTCATTCTGATGAATCACTAGCATACAAGCAAATCATTCGAGCACTATTTTCTTTTCGTTTTGGTGGTCTTTACCTCTCCTTTGTGTTAGGGCGAGCGAGCGATAAGTGGGCACATCGTTTTTGTCATTATTTTTCAACATTAAAAAAAGCGTACGTTCAAGTCATACCCCCTCCCCCCCAGCGTACGGTTTGTATGCTTGTGAAAATGATGATAATTAGTGCAGTAATGCTGTATATCGTCTGCATGACAAACATATGGTTGGATTCAATTGCAACTGAACTGATTACATAGAAATGCTTTAAATGTAATTAATTATGGTTTTAAAATTGTACATACATCAAACTCTACCTAAAAATAGTTGTATTACAGATTGTTTTCAACCTACAATGTGGTTAACCATACACAAATCTGTTGATTCTAATGTCAATTTATCAATGACCTAACAGTGCCATTTACCAGCAGGTGAACCCAAACCAGAGGAACTGACAGTGACTGACCAGTTTTTTTTTACATAGAAGGAAGATTAGCATATGTATGTTGACCACATCCATTTTCTTTAGTTGGACCAAGATGGCACCAGACGGCTGGTCTCCATACTGTCTTGAGTTGAGGAGCAATTACACTTCTTCAGAAGATTGAAGCACTTATTTGTTTTATCTCTTCTGAGAGCAACAAATACATTTTATTGTGGACTTATTTATATTTCACAGATAAAAACTTTATACTTGTATCTGTAGACAGAGGTATCTGATTGGAAGAGTATGTCACCTTTGTGGAGGCAATGTCATCAACATGCAAAAACTTAATTGTACATAATAATATCATTCATTATCTTTACCTCACTTACCGTTGTCAGTTTCAATGTAATTGTGTTTGATAAATTTAATTAAAACTAAGAATAATAGTTGTTCAATCAATTCTACTTCATGACCTGTTTGCCCAAACATTACCACTGTGTACTGGGCACCCATGTATGCCATTTAATTGAGGAACTTTGGTAGATTCTATTAATATGTATATGATTGTAACTGAAATCTTAGTGTTGTGATTGAATGAAAATGTTTTAATTGTTACGGAAATTATAACAAACAAATAATTTATTTGATGTAACTGAACCGTGCTATAACTGTGACAGACCTGTGCCATCATACAATATCTTAACCTGTATACATGTAGGAAGAACACAAATATCCAGAAATGTCCATAGCCAGATACCCATTCATACATGTTTACCATTACAAACTGTAAGATCACTTACTTTGGATCATTTGTAGTGATTGTGTCTTTGATGTGTTGAAGGAATTGGTCACAGAAATTGAAACATACTGATGGATTCCAACAGTTGTCGATATCCTGAAATGATTTTTTTTAAGCAATCAATGGTTGCTTCACATTAGAAGTGCAGGATTAAACCCAGTATCAACATAACACAGAATGCAAAGGACATCAGTCAAATAAAATATGCGTCATGCAAAAACTACTTTGCTTATTAAACATAGGATAATATTTGCAGACACCAAGCGAATACATTATTCACTGTATTGTTAATAACTTGTTATAACTAGAATTAATACAAACAATTGTAATTGTTATAATGTATTCACATGTAAACTGTTAACTACATTATAACTTATAAGTGTATCTAAGTTGTTTGTACATACAATGTAAACTAATTTAAATTAAAACGGTGATATGCTGGCAGATAGCCTAAATATTATGCACAAGTAGATTTTTTTCTTATGCATTACCTGGGAGAATCTGATAATGTTCCAAAGGATTATCTGGTAGTATGTGGTAATGCCTTGAGGGATTATCTGGCAGTTTAAGGGAATGTCCTGAGGGATTACCTGGCTGTATCTGGGAATGTCCTGAGGGATTACCTGGCTGTATCTGGGAATGTCCTGAGGGATTACCTGGCAGTATCTGGGAATGTCCTGAGGGATTACCTGGCAGTATCTGGGAATGTCCTGAGGGATTACCTGGCATTATCTGGGAATGTCCTGAGGGATTACCTGGCAGTATCTGGGAATGTCCTGAGTCCTGAACTCCTCCAGTCGATGCACTACGCCATCGTCATCGCGGAATCCACACACGACCTTTGGCACGCCGATGAGGAATGATTGCGCCCACCACTTGATCAGTTTGAACCTGGCATTCACAAAGGTCAACTACAGTGCAATGATCCCCCACTCAGTTTAGACTTGATGCCAAGTTAAAGGACTACAGTGTGTGCATGTATAAAAACAAAATGTGTTGTATAAACAATATACTCTATATATTCCAAACCACACTATACCATGAATTGGAAAGAGGTGTGCTGGATTGTAATACACATTTCAAAAACAATATAACACATTTGGGTGGTCAGTGCATTACAGAATGTAGTTGTATATTAGATATGCTGTCCAAATAGTATTGCTCTCATGCGCTTCACATAAATGTACAAATAGTAGGTAAAATTGGATGATAAGTTATTAGTAATATATATATATACATGTGTGTGTATATATGGATGATAAAGTATTATTAAAATAAATAAACATACATATATATATATATATATATACACATACACATATATAAACATTATAAATATAAGCCTATACATGAAACAGTAAAATAAAATAGCACAGTCGTTACATTACTTAATATTCCTAAGTATGCTAAAATAAAAAATAAAAGTAAAGAGGAACCTAAGTAAAATGCGGCAGGAGTTTCGTGTACCTAAAATGTTACACCTATGTACAGTTGTAAGAGTATGTTCATCTACAATACTACATCACTTTTAAAATGTGTGCAACTCTTTACAAACTTACCATGAGAAGACATTTTACAACATGACATTATTATCATCTTTAAAACATGCAGATGCAAAAAGCTTACCTCTTAAAGTTCCTCTCTTGATTAGCATGGTACATGTCTCGACTTGTCTTCAGTTCAACATATTTTGTCTCACCATTGCACGTCTGGCAACAGTCGACCTCCCCACCAAACACTGAAACACACGACATCAAGTCATCAACTTACATGGCAAATATTTTTATTCAAATGTTTCTTTTCTTCATAAACCGCACTTTGAGATAGCTGCTAATGTGATGTGTGCATGAAAGGTAATTTTGTAACCCACATGCTCATACTAAGATGTTTGTGCTCATTGAATTTGGTACAGAGATGTTGTTGCAAGTAAACAATCTGAGACTACTTCCAGCCAATAGCAATGAGCATGTATAATTATAAGTACAACAATTAGCATACATTGGCTGTATTTAAGCTAAATGTATGGAAATATCTGGATATTCACAAACTGGCCTTTTTGACTACAATTGTTAAACTATATTCTTGTTGTATGAATTTGGCATCTTTGTAACATAGAAATATTGTTCTTGTGCTAACGGTCAAGAAAAAAGAATTACTGAGATGGCCTCTTCAAATATTATATGTGAAACCCAAATAAACTGAGAGGTTAAAAGATGTACAAAATCACTGATATGTATGTGGGGAAACATAAAATTATTCAAATCTACCAAAATTAAAGCTTTCACTGTTTAAACGAATTAATCATGTGAGACGTATGTGTACTGTGGTATGTTATAATGTAGTTGTACAGGTAACCAATTTACCAAGAGAGTGTCGATCCAGTCTCACCCGCACAACTGAACAGAACGCTGATTTGTTGTTCACTGGTCTGTCAGTAGATGGCAGTTCTTCAGGCTTCTCTACAACATGGTCATGTTTACATGAAGCTGCACAAATGCACATAAATGTTTTATAAACAACATGCACATTCACTAAAATTACATAATATCTTGGAACCATCAATTATGTTGATTGGGCAGCTGTCATTGTTAGTCAATTGATAGAATGGTTTGCAATAGAAACAGATGTAAGACAGGCTTGCTTTATCATCTATTCTGGACATCTATTCATAATCTCTGACTGAGACATTTACCTGATATGATACAGCTGCGTCTGAATCTAATGTTTACATCAGATAAGTAAATAATAAAACACTAAGGCCTACCAAACTTTTTTCAACAATTGCATTACATTTGTTATGTTTGTTTCATTGTTGAAATAAAGATTCAGTCTCAAATTCCTTCAAATAATATGTTCAAGATGAATATAAAAATGTAAATGTGTAAATACATAAAAATAAATATTGACTACAATTTTAATTATAAAAATGGCACATGAAAGAGCAAGCACTTGTTTCCATTGTGGTTCTTTGTGACACCCACGAGAACAGTGGTAGGTCTATGTATTTACTGGTAAGTCAAATCAAATTAATTAAATTGTGTGTGTTTTCTTAAATAATGTGTTTGTCAATGACAGGTCATAGTCAGTTAAGAGGTAGAGCAAGATAGTCGATATGTTTGTCAAACTGTATTTATTATTAGTGCATCAAACTGTTTCATGAAACACAAATAGCACGCGAGTTAGTCATTTGTTTTTATTTTCTAAGACATTAAGTAAATGCAGCAGGAGCTTTGTGTAACTAAACTGCTACTGTGTCTGAGTGTGTCACTGCAAGTTGAAGTTCAGCAGCAGCAGTATACCACACTGAGCATGTATTGTGCATATTTGTTTGTTGTTGTTGAGTAAAACGTTCATTCATTCATATTTTTTATTCCGTGCAGGTATGCACCAACTTTACAGGTTCTCACAAAATCACTCTGTACTAACTTGCTGTCAAGTATTGCTCAAACTTGAATCCCCAATAAGACATCTCCTGTTGCTTCGCTGTTTCTCTCTGTTTCTGTTGCACCCGTTCTTCCGTCTCAAACTCACACAGGTAGAATGTGTCATTGTGCCTGGTGACAGCAATCTGCCACCCATCACGACTTTCATATGGGGTGCACAGTAACTTTGTGAGCAGGCCTCGCCAACAGACAAAATCAGTGTTCAAGCTGGAAAGGAAAAACAGACAGGTTAGTTTAAATTGTGGCAGGAACCGTTTATGTGCAAGATGGTTAACTCAATATGATTAATGGATCCTGGGTAATTCATCAGCAAAGTTCTAATAGGATATTGCACTGAAGGATTTATTCCAGGGTATCTCCCTCTAAAGTCCCACTACAGATTACACATTTGCCTCAATTTGCTTGGGATCATTTACTTTCCCTGGCATGAACATCAAGAAGAATGGCCTTAGGCTTAGTATATTTGTTTCTACCAATTAATGGCATGCACAATCAACAAAAGTGCCCGGATTTCAAAATAGCTGTGTTGGATTTGAGTGAAGGTGTATCTTATATAATATATTACATACATGGTTTTCTACGGCTAAGCTAGACATAAAAGAAACGTATAATTTTAACTTCCAATTCAACTTTGTAAATTATTAATGTTATTGTAACAACTGGTTATTTAAATAATTGCCCCTGTTCTTTTACGTATCTTATAACTTATTATGTTTCTAATGTATTTATAACTGAATGTCATATATAATTAAGATAACTGGAAAATAACTAAATTTTTATTAATACCAATCATTATCATGTCCTTGCCGTTGCTTCATCTGGTTTTGTATGAGAAATTTGTTCTTATTCAACAAAATCCACTTAAGCATATCATCCAGTTTATCTTTAACGCTGTCGTCCTTTTTAATGAAGGTCTTGTAACCATCTCTGAGATCGAATGACACATCGTTAATGTCTTCGGGTGGTACGTAGAACATTAACTGGTGGCGATCATGCTGAAAGTTTCGTTCGGAATCGTGAGAAAACGAGCCGACTTCTTTGGGCTCCCTGAAATAAGGAAAGGTTGATTTAAATTTGTCAACGGGATAAATCTGGAAACCACGCCTTTCCGTTCTGCATGGCTGTTTTGCTTGTGAAATATATGGCTCATACGTGTTGTCAAATGAACGCTTCATTCAGACAAAATGTTTTTCGATTACAAAAGGCGTTCCGAAACGCAAGATCGACCACAGAACTTTGACCTAAATAGATGGCGCTGTTTTCCGGAAGGAATTCGGGGCAGTTCATCAACATCCAATGAGAAACTAGTATCGCAGACCACATGACACAATTCCAACATGGGTCCTGTGTCGACGTATATTTTGGTAGAAAGCGGCTAAGAAATTTTCGAAATTGCGAAAAGTAAGGTAATATATAAAACAAAAGAAACAGAAACACCCACCATTTTAATTCTTCGGTACTCTGCGTCAGTTTCCGTAAAGTCATTAATTTGCGTCAAAAGTTAAATGGCATTATATCCTGTTGTCGTTTGACCTCGATTTGTCAGTGAACCCATTCAACCCTGCCACCGAGTCCCGCAGCAGCCGGACACCAACTGAAAGGTGCCATGTTGTAATTGTCTCGCGTTTACCGTTCAGTGTTTGCGTGAAAGTCGTTTTGGTGAGTAACTTACCAACTGTAATAGGTGTTAAATCAACACAATAGATAACGGGGTTTGTCCAATTACGTTCCGTTAATAGGCTGAGACCGGCATGCACTACCCTCTTCGCGACTTCGGCTCTTGGACTTGGCCTCTACTGACTACTCCCCTATCCTAGACCTAGCCTACACTCAGCCTAGCCTGGCTTAGCTTAATGTTAGCCATGGTTATGACATGTTACATTGCCTCATAACACATACTTTTTTCAGTGCCATTCCTTCATTTTCATAATAATACTAATACAATTTTATTTGGACACAATCAAATCCAAGACAGCTGTCCCGTTCACAGACTCAGTCGCAGGTGTGTACATGCATGGTAATTCTAAATATGTTTGAGTAATTCTATATGCTGTAAGTTCATAAGCATTCTTTTCAAAAACTCACTTAATAATAATAGTTCTCAGGTAGGCAATACTCTGACATTAGGTGATTACTTGGAAATACTGATTAAACTAGGATTAAAAAAGGCCCACTGTTCAGTTGGTGTTTTAATTGATGAGTAGTACTGAGTACCTGTTATCTATGATTCAGGTCCATCGCAGACATGAGCTGCAAGAGGTCGATGCTGCCAGAGGGTTGTCGCAACCGAAAGCGAATCTGCACTTCAAGAAAACAAGATGACGATGTATCACATGCAAAATGGGATGCCGATGAACATTTTGGTAATTAAAACTGCACTTCAATACATCAAAATGACATACACTATTCTCACGTAATATAATGTTTTTATTATGTGTAAATATTTTTCAGAAAAAAACGCTGACATTAAAACTGTGATAGTACAGTAGTTACAAATGGTTAGTTTGTATTAAAGAGGCACTGTATGGGATTGAACCTTCCACGCGAAACAGCAAAATTTGGCCGACCCGCGAGGAGACAGCACTGTCAGTACCTAAAAATATCTTGTTGAAATTGAATCAAACACGGACACACGCCTCTCTTTTTCAATCTATTACAGATGTTTCCACAACTGCACTGTCCAGGATCACTTTTAAAAGCCATGAGTTAAAAATAGCAACAACAGTTATCACGCGGCATGCTTGTCTTGTCAGTTGTCGCAGTTTTGTCCACTGCTCGTCAACATCGTCAATGTCAACAAGATATTTTTAGGTACTGACGGTGCTGCCTCTCGTGGGTCGGCCAAATTTGGCCTTTTCGCGTGGGAGGTTCAGTTCCATACAGTGCCCCTTTAACCCTTAGGTATATGTAACACAAAAGTGCCTTTTCTTTATGTTTAAAAAACAGAACTAGAATCACATTTAAACATTGTATAGTAGTACAACTTGATTTCTTCACTCGAGTTACAGAGTGTGGTGATCATGATACCATGTCAACATTGCAATGAAGTTTCATGATAACATGAATTTTATCTTTCAGAAACTGCCACGTTACCCAGTGACACAAAAACAGCATTGCTTTATCTCAAGAACCTGTTTCCTCTGGAAAAGTTTGAAGGTCGACTGCCACCTATCATGACAAAGTACCAGCTGTACAGCATTATCCACAACAGGACCCTGGTAGACAAGGAACTAGTGAGTATACAACAGGTTTGGGCATAGTAATTTAGTTCAGGAATTCAGGTCATAGTCACATAAATGCATAGTATGTACATTTATTACAATAATAGATACAAAGTACTTTTCATGTAGACTAAGTTTGGTGTAACAAACAAAAAGCTGTATATATTTTTTTGAAATACAGCTTTTTGTAGCTAAATAGTTCACATCTGAAATATTCATCTACAAAAGCTGTTGACTCAAACGTATTACATATCAACTCATCACCAGTGCATCACAATATTTATTTCATGTGATTGATATTATAAATATAGTTTCATGTAATATATTGACTGTTGTTTTTAGGAGGACTTGCGGATTTGTGGAGAAGTTCGGCTTTTCAAGCTGGGTTCAAAAGCTGATGAGTTCTGCATTGTTTTCACACATGACTATACATCACATGTTCAGAAGTTTACAGCAGGGATGTCAGTCAACAAAGTAGTTCTTGGTAAGTAACATTTTCCTTTTATAACTCACAATGGCCCATGGTTGGTGATTTACTAAAGTGATATTACTAATGTCTTTACCTGGAATTGGCTGTTTGATCTAGGATGGTAACACGTGTAGTTGACCTTTGATGAATCATAAATATTTTTCCACATCTGCAGTCTTTATTGTGCAAATCTGGCTTGTTGTGTCCAACTTTAATTAAGCATTCCAGAAACTTGCCATTATCCTAGTTATAACTAGTTATCTGTTTTGTAACAAGTTTCCATAATTATAATATGAAACATAAAATTGCACAACAAATTTGAAGTCTATCATATGCAATTTGGCATAACTTAAAGCAACATTTTAAACTGTGGCCCGTTAATCGAGGGATTCTGTGTTTGAATGATTCAATCTTTTTTGCTGCATGTTTTGAACCTTGGAAAGTCATTCCAAGTTGGTCCTGTATGAATTATTACTGTGTATACACAGCGATGTATGTTGGACTACGAATAGTTTCATGCAGTGATTGCTTCCCACTTCCCAGAGAAGTTGAGATGGCGTTTGATTAAACAGATCTTTTCAGAGGTTGAGGTGTAAACAGTTTTGTATAGTCCTAAGCAGGTTTAATGACCAAGAAAAGTTGGACAGTGAAGCTGCTGATCAAACATTACCCAGCAATTAATCAATGGATGAAACTGATTAATAAGAAGTCAATTAGGCTTGTCCTACTGCCTTGTGTGAATGACTGCTGGCTGGAGGCTGCTTCAAAGAACCATTGAAATTGCCCAGATAACAATGTCTTTTTCCCAGTATCAAATGTCAAGCAAATGCTAAGTCCCAAGATTACCCATGTAAACATAAGCCCAGTGAAGACTGACAACACTTGTGGATTATAGCCAGAATATGACAACCATCATTTATATATATATTGTAAAAATAATAAAATATTATTATATTTTACCTAGCCAGTACTACCCGGTAGCCACTCAGTTGTTTTTATATGTTCTTCCTAGCTACTCAGTTTGTAACACTTTGTCTGTATTGACGTTTAAACACTGGTTGATGCATTGAAATATTTTGAGTTAATTGTTTATCTTGTTTCTGCATGCTTTATTGCGCTACATGTCAGTGAGTCAAAACCATTTTAATGTGCTGATTTATGTTCCTGTAACTTTTTCCTAACCAAAATAGTGATTATATAATATAAATACAGTATGCACATTAATCATATTATTTTATGGTTAACTTTTGTTATGTGAATTGGAGCGGGAATTTGAATTGAATGATTATAGATGGAATTGGAATTGAAAATAATTGAATTGAATGAAATTGAATCGGAATTGAATAAAAGGAATTGCAATGAATTGGATCATGAATTGGAATTGATTGAATGGTATTGGTCCTAAGGTTTGGATACCATGCTGTAGAAAAATAAAATATGCTTAGGTTCACTCTAATTGTTCGACTACTTTAACAATTGTTTTCTTGTTGCAGACAAATTTCTGTCTACAGTAATAAGCCGGTGTCAAGACGTCAGCTTGAACAAACAAACGATGCTGTATGACTTTCACTTCAAAGATGAAGATATTACGTAAGTTGTGGTGGGTCTATACTGTTAATAAAATATGTTAACCACTTTTGCACTTATATTTTGCAAACAACCACTTTCATTGAGATTGCAAACACATCATTTACCATGTCAGCTATTTCACTGAGATTGTAAACTAATGCTACAACATAGTACATTGTATTTATCTTCATTACTGTTGTCAAGAAGCAAGTTCCATCAACACTTATCACCATTCTTATACAATTACCTGCAAATTGGGTTGACCGACACAAATGTGTTCTTGTTGGAGAGAGTTAGTGAAGATGTGTGTGTGTGTGTGTGTGTGTGTGTGTGTGTGTGTGTGTGTGTGTGTGTGTGTGTGTGTATTGTCTGAAACAGATTTGTGTTGTTGTTGGAGAGAGTAGGTCGAAGTCTGTGACAGTTTGTTGTTGTTGCAGATAGTTGGTAAGATTGAGTGTGTTAACACGTGACAGACCTGTGTTGTTGCAGACAGTTGGTCAAGGCATCTGTGTTGACCATGACATATATGTGTTGTTGCAGACAGTTGACCAAGATGTGTGTGTGTGACCGTGACAGATGTGTATTGTTGTTGCAGACAATTGGTCAAGATGTGTGTGTTGACTGTGACAGACGTGTGTTGTTGTTGCAGACAGTTGGTCAATGCGTGTGTGTTGACTGTGACAGATGTGTGTTGTTGTTGCAGACAGTTGGTCAATGCGTGTGTGTTGACTGTGACAGATGTGTGTTGTTGTTGCAGATAGTTGGTCAAGGTGTGTGTAGACTGTGACAGATGTGTGTTGTTGTTGCAGACAGTTGGTCAAAGCGTGTGTGTTGACTGTGACAGATGTGTGCTGTTGTTGCAGACAGTTGGTCAAGGTGTGTGTTGACTGTGACAGATGTGTGTTGTTGTTGCAGACAGTTGGTCAAAGCGTGTGTGTTGACTGTGACAGATGTGTGTTGTTGTTGCAGACAGTTGGTCAAAGCGTGTGTGTTGACTGTGACAGATGCGTGTTGTTGTTGCAGACAGTTGGTCAAAGCGTGTGTGTTGACTGTGACAGATGCGTGTTGTTGTTGCAGACAGTTGGTCAAAGCGTGTGTTGACTGTGACAGATGTGTGTTGTTGTTGCAGACAGTTGGTCAAAGCGTGTGTGTTGACTGTGACAGATGCGTGTTGTTGTTGCAGACAGTTGGTCAAAGCGTGTGTGTTGACTGTGACAGATGCGTGTTGTTGTTGCAGACAGTTGGTCAAAGCGTGTGTTGACTGTGACAGATGTGTGTTGTTGTTGCAGACAGTTGGTCAAGGCGTGTGTGTTGACTGTGACATATGTGTGTTGTTGTTGCAGACAGTTGGTCAAGGCATGTGTGTTGACTGTGACAGATGTGTGTTGTTGTTACAGACAGTTGGCCAAGATGTGTGTGTTGACCGTGACATATGTGTGTTGTTGTTGCAGACAGTTGGTCAAGGTGTGTGTGTTGACTGTGATAGATGTGTGTTGTTGTTGCAGACAGTTGGTCAAGGTGTGTGTGTGTTGACTGTGACAGATGTGTGTTGTTGTTGCAGACAGGTGGTCAAGGTGTGTGTGTTGACTGTGATAGACGTGTATTGTTGTTGCAGACAGTTGGTCAAGGCGTGTGTGTTGACCGTGACAGATGTGTGTTGTTGTTGTTGCAGACAGTTGGTCAAGGCGTGTGTGTTGACTGTGATAGACATGTATTGTTGTTGCAGACAGTTGGTCAAGGTGTGTGTGTTGACCGTGACAGATGTGTGTTGTTGTTGCAGACAGTTGGTCAAGGCGTGTGTGTTGACCGTGACAGATGTGTGTTGTTGTTGCAGACAGTTGGTCAAGGTGTGTGTGTTGACTGTGATAGATGTGTGTTGTTGTTGCAGACAGTTGGTCAAGGTGTGTGTGTTGACCGTGACAGATGTGTGTTGTTGTTGCAGACAGTTGGTCAAGGCGTATGTGTTGACCGTGACAGATGTGTGTTGTTGTTGCAGACAGTTGGTCAAGGCGTGTGTGTTGACCGTGAGAGACGTGGGCAGCTGGTGGCTGGCCATCCCTGCAGCGGGGCTCTACATGAAGAGTTTCATGCGAGGCAGGAAGGCCATTCTGACGATGATTAAGAAGTGCAAGTACAAAGAAATACTTCAAACGGTCAGTCATTGTTCGCACATTGTTTATATCTCATACTAAATATATTTATATTATATATATATATATGTGTATATATATATATATATATATATATATATATATATATATATATATATATATATATCTCTCTCTTTTTGTTTACCTTTGCTAGTAAGTTTTCACTCCATTAATATCAGTGTCAGATGTCATTTCTGCATTTTGATTTGGGATGCATTTAGCAAAACTAATTGTGTAAACCATTACATCAGCCAGAAAAATCATGCCTGCACTCACCGGGCAAGATATTTGAATCCAGAATCTGCAACGCAGTTATATTATTGGCAGCCGGTGGTTTACCTAGATTAAACTTTAACGTATAATTAACAAAATCACTCCCCACAGCCATAGAATATAATGTTTTTGTAAAAACTGAAACTAAGACTAACATAAAAAAATTATTTACTATTACAGTCTGGCAGTTGTCTTGTACACATTCATTGTTTATACTTTTTCAGGAACTAGAAGTAAGAAAACTCCCCAAGATAGCACGACTGGGAATGACGTATCACATTCATGACATCATTGGAGCTGAGCTTGTGGAATGGTAAACAAATGTTGGTTATGTAATGTTTTCTTAGTACTGTTTTAATATTTAGCTTTGGTTTAAACTACAATGGTGATGTGGTTAGAAATGTATTTTAATATTAAATATTAATTTATTTTGGATGGGCTTTAAACGTGACAAGTTTAAAATACTTCTTCCAGATACTGGAGTTGGCCCATGCAGGGCATTAGAAGTCCAACGAAGCGTGTGCACCTGGGGGTGTATGGTCTCTTAAGAGAATCAATTCATTTATAAAAAAATTACTTATATGTGTAATGCATAGTAGTAATGTAGTATTAACAAAACACTGCAACTACAGTTTAAACTATCGTGCCAGTAATTGACTAGAACACCCTTGTTGAAGACAATTAATTGTAATTGTATAGCTATCATGCTTAAAGGGAATAAAAAGACATCAAAAACTTGCGATTTGATTCCCTTTAAGTTTGATAACTATACAACTGCAATATTTATATTGATTATTGTAATGTGTGTGTGTGTGTGTGTGTGTGTGTGTGCGTGCGTGCGTGCGTGCGTGCGTGTGTGTCTTTATACAAAAATGGTAAAAATTATGTAATTAAATTTTCATGATTGCTTCCATAGCATACAGACGACCTCAGGTGACCTACTGCGATTGAGGGATTGACGTCTGCTCCATCTTGACCTGACACCTGTGACCTGTGACCCCAGTCAAAACATCTGCTGGGTAGAAACATTTCTTGGTGCTGCTATCACTGAATCAAGGTGTCTACCCTCATGTTCAGAGATGCCAAGTCCATCTTGCGTAGAAGTACCGCTTTCTCTTCCATTTTTTTGGAAACTACAAAACCAATCTACGTATTCTGAAGCAAAATCTACAACCAAACTACAATTCTTAAGGTGTGAGACATAATTTACAATTTTTTTATCTAAACTTCGATAACCAAGTTCAGCCAACATTTCTGAGAATAAAAAATGTGCCATAATTAAGTAACTGTTCCCTAAAATTGAGGCATTACTCTGCGAGAATGGCAAACTACCATCCACATTTCTCTGCTAACAATGAATGACTCCAGGTTTGTCTACTGCTCACATAATGCAACAACAGTAAATATACAAGTTGTTACTTGGCATCTCTGCACGTTTATATAAATATATCATTGTGGGGTACAGGGAAAATAAATGCATAAGCTACGGGGAGTGACAACAACAGACTCTGTGATGTTTACTACTTGTACAAACTGTGATTGTAGACATAGGAGTATAATATTATATGAAGGATTGGACACCCAGGGAAATGTTTGACCTGGAAGAAAGTTGAACACCCAGAGAAATGTTGACGTTAGCAATGGTGTTAATCCATGACTAAATTCCACCTACGCAAAAGAACACTCCTAACATGTTTCGTACACTGTTAATATTTTCATATTGGTCGTTAGTTATTTAAATTGTGATTGGCGGTTGTTTAACCAGTAACAAACATTAAATTGTATACTATTTGGGTGATGAAGTGTATTTGACATCCAGATATGCTGAAGTGTTTCTGACTGGGGCTGATTTGTAAGACAAAAAATAGTCATGTTTTATACTGCCCTTACTGGAAGAAGTCCAACTTTGCATATATTTTACTGACTGGTCTCTTCGAACAAGTCAAGTGTCTGTGTTGTATATATGAAAACATGTTTGTGTGTGATTTTGTAAATTTTGTTTTGAACATTTCTCCCAACTTAACAAACGTTTGTGTGAAAGGGTATTTGTGATGTTCAGGCATTGAGAAGAAAATGTAGAAGAATCTCTTTAATACACAACATCACTGTGGTACACAGTAATATATCAGTTAAGTGTTTGTTGCTACTGCAAAATGTGTGGCTGCTTCAAACATGGCATGGAATATGCCAGCCTTAATGTGATGGATTATTTCTAAAAGAGTCCTTGTTTGTTATACATGTACTATGGCTTTTAAAAAATACATACTTTTATATTTAAGAAAGTAACGGATTTAGTTTTAAGATAACACAAAATCTAACAAATGTTTTGGCGTAACTGAAAGTGTGTTAATGATTGTATGCAGTAAAAATGGACTGAGCCATATTGAAAAAGTCAGTGTTACCTATTTCACTAGTCACAACAGGTTTTCCAGACTGAATAGTTCAGTCAAAAATATCACCTTATCGGTTACATATATAAAACTTGCATATGAAATGCAGATTCTTCATTCCAGTGAACTGAAGTTGTAAAATTAATGTTTCCAGTTTGTTAATAATGCATACACTGTACTATATTTTGTATGTATTTATCATTTTTTATTTCATGACAACATTCTAATGTTCAGCATAGTAGGTTTGTATCTAAGACACTTGTCAATGACATAATAAAGAACACTTAGATACATAGATTTTCCAGATATCATCTCAAATGTTATATAAGAAAAATGCATACACAAGTATGATGTATGTGTGAAATTTAGACTTCAAGTGAAATTGTATGTAATTTAAGTGTGCAAGTTGAATTTGTATGCAGTTTCTTATTGCACAGTGTTGACTGAGATGGAATATTGTATAGGTTATATTAACTATACGTTTGATCTTACTATTCACAAAAATGTATTAAGCACATTTTCCCATATGTTTTGCTTGCAATGCAACTATCATAAATGTAAGTAATGGTGCCAACAGTGTTTGATAGTTTTGTGGATGTTGTTTTAACCAGTTTTGTTGTGATTATATATATATTATATATGTACATACAGTGTATATATATATATATATATAGTATATATAGTATATATATGTATATATATATATTATACACACTATGTATATAATAGGGTGCTTGTAATAGTATACACATTTTTGTCATTGTTACTTATTTAAACTGTTTTATATCACAAATGCTAAGCAACCATTAAATACAAACTAAAGGTATATTACAGCACACCAGTGCACCCTTCCATAGCTATACCATAAAAACAAGCAAATACTGTGGCTACATCTAAATGACAATGACTAAATGAATGCATTATGTCACATAATGACATGATTCAGTGTCAGTACATATCAGTTGATCTCGCAGTAACCACAGTGGTATTAGTAATACATTTAATTGTGTTAATGTGTGTCAATAATGGTTATGTTTGTAATTGGTCTGATTAAATGTACAAATATACACTGCATATATTTTCTTAAATATTCAGCGTTATCTTGAGTCATTATTATAACAACTTTCCTATCACAGCAAATAAAAATGCATATTTCTTCAGCTGTTTGTTAAGATTGGAGAAACATGTTTGGCTTCTTAAGTAAGGCATCTAGTAAAAGCATTTTGCCAAGCAACAGAATGATGCAGTTGTGTGGATGAAATACAAATTTCTTTTGGACATCATTATAGTTAATATTCATGAACACAACCTGAAAACATGCTTGCCTACTGTTCCAGTTTTGAACAAAACACAAAGTGGAATAAAAGATGACTATTTATAAATAAAATGTACCTTTAAAGTCTTTGCATTCGTCAATAACATTTCTTATGTTGAAATTGATTAAGCTTAATTTTTATTTAATAATACATGTTATGTAATATTTTGTCTTTGCTGTGTTAATAAACTGGCATGATTTAGATTGTGATACGTTGCAATTATTGTGATAATTGTGGTTTTGTTTCATTGGTACGTAAATTGTGAATAACATTTACCACTTAAAGTTGTACCCTTCCGTGTGGTGAAGTATTATGAGTGTCAATTTGTTACATGAATGTGAATTTTGCAACCGAGTACAGCTTGGCTTATTGTAACATGTACTACTTGTGATAAATAAAATGCCCATTTGTCAATGTTTACTTCAGTAAGTACTTGTATTTGATCAATTGTAACTGTCTAAATAAGTACATTTCGAGTGCATTAATTGAATACAACAATGTCTACTGTTTTACCTTCAACAACATCCTCAGAAATTAACAATGAACTGCAAAGATGTGGCAGAGAATTGTATTAGTGATTTTATTATTTTCCCACTTTATATATGATGTCCCTTAGAAATATTTCTTAGTGTAAGTGGATGGTCATCGAGCTGTTGGTGTTGATATCCTTCAGGAGTTTGATGTACACATCTATCACCTGCTCTTGTAGCGAGATCAGTACTGCTTATATATAAATATTATATATATATATATATATAATGTTTCACGCAAAGTTTACCAAATGATGTTTTGGGGATGAACCATTGTAAAACCTGAATTGAGGAAGAATGTAACATAAGACCGAGACATAACAAATGAACAACGAAACTGACAAATATATATCAAATGGGAAAACTGCCTGTTTACTGAGGAACATTACCAAAACATTATGTGGAAGCATCTAAATCATCATTACAAATAAAACATCTGTAGAAAAAACTTGTAAATAAATCGAAAATGCACATAACTTTAAATGTAAGCAGAAAACTGGTGCCTGATAGTCTCTCATGTTGTTTTCACTGGAGTACGGCATGGGTCCCTTCATAAACGTTAACATTATGGGGTGTATACAAAAACCTGAAACAGGACTGTCAAGACACATCTACAAAAACTCAATAATGTAACTACAATTTGACAATTATGAAGATTAAAACAAGCAATTCTATTTTAATAAACATTATCGATATTTATATATATACTTTTAAATATTCACTTTGCACAAGAACTCATAAGTCATGACAAAAACGAACAAACTTATCTAGACTCTCATGCAGGCTGTAGATTAATTAAAATAAATTATACATGCTCTATTATACATTTAGAATAATTGACTGCCACATACAGTTGAGCAAATATACATAAAGAATAGGCACTGCAAGAAATTGGATCCTTTTGGGCCAGAGATGGACAGTGAATGACACATTGAACACATTAAAAGAAACAAATATTGTAGTATTAGAGGTCAAGCAGTCCACAGAATGCCCCAAAATGTAAATACTTTGCATAGTTCTAAGGAGCAGAGACTTGCAGGTTTACAATTGTTTAAATATTCCTAGGATTAAAAAGTGTCCACAGCTTCTCAAACTCTTCGCTGTAAGCACTCACAAGGTCCAAATGGTTTGTAATGAGCAGGTTTTCATTGTTGCCCATAATCGCCTGCCGTGTCCAGTTGAATGAGCCGGTCATCAGAGTGTGACCGTCCAGCACCATGAACTTGTGGTGCATGAAGAACGGTGTCTTGTCTTGGCGCACTTGAATACCTACAGCACACACAACCAATCAGTCAAAATGTTAAGTAATCATACATTTATAATGTCTATATTATCTATCATTGGCTTTGGTACGAACTACCAGTAAACAGTTGTCTGTAAATTTGTGTGCGTTTGACAAATGTATCTTCTACTATTCATTAATAGTATTTTTGTCATGCCACTTATCTAGACTCGAGGTCATAGTTATAATTTTCTTAAATTTGATACATCAATGCATTAGTTCCATCATTCAGTATAATACAAAGCATATTTTGTTACAAAAGTATTGTATATTAGTATATTTCTGAGGTCCAAACAGTGCTCTGGTTTGTGCTAATCTTCACTGCTGCAGCCATATGTTACTGCCTGCTTGAAACATACAATATGACAGACTGTATTTATGCAAACTGGAACACCTTTTAAGCCACAAAAATGCATATTTTAAGATCTAGATATGCCTGGGAATCATGAAATTAACACACTGAAATCTTAGCCAAAATATACTTACAAGGAAATGAAGATATAAATCTATCTCTTATGATGTGAAATGTTTGTCCATTTACTACTATAAATTGATGTAATTGACTTAGTGAGTGAGTACGTGAATTTATTTGGTAAAAATTATACCAATCTAATCTATATATGTTGATGTAAAATATTTTGCAACAAAATTCAATTCACTTTAAATACAAAATATGTATCATTGTCATTGATAGGCCTAGGTGCTGTCAACCCATAAATTTATGTTTAGGTGTTCTTCTCTTCTTCCATACAGCACTTATATCCTCAACATATCCTGAGCTCGGATACAGGAGGAAAGACATGCATGGCAGACGAACAAGAAAACTAAAAAAAATATTTGTATTTAGGGTGCAATATGTCGGAACAGTAATTAGTGCATGTAAACAGTATAATATGTACAAAATAAATAGTTATGTCTAAAAAGTTGAAAAGTGCAAAGACTGGATAATGTTCTTAAATATTGCAGGTCCTATTTATTTAATAACTATGTCTATGACATAAATGGATTATACACTATTTATGCAGTCTATGTGAATTAAACAAAGTCAGATACCTGCTGCACGGAATGCGCCAACTTGGGAGCCTGAAGCATCGACTTGTTCGTCGTCTGTGATCATGCGTACAATGACACCTTTGTTGTGCAGGTCGATGACTATGTCGGCCAGATCATGACAGGTGATCGTGAAGACGCACACGTCCAACGTTCGATAGGCGCTCTGCAGTAGTTTTAGTAGCTGTGCATATGAACTTTTAGGGTCGTGCGAGAAATGACACACTTTGTTTGTGCAACCATGTCTCTGCGTGAATTCAGCTTTGCAGGCAACTTTGTTGTCAGGAAAAAACAGCGTTTTGAAAAATGTTTCTCGGCGTTGTCTGCTATTTTGACGCTTAACAATCCACGACCAGACACCGGTCCATTTTGCAATGAAAAATATTGCATTTAGCATGAAACCTCCAGCAACAACTGTACATACAACGCTTCTTTTAGACATGTTGCAGCGAGATTGGTGGATGACAACAGATATATGGAAGTACTTTGGATGCGATCGTATAAATAAACAACGAAACCAAACGCTACAACTTCTCACTGGGCGCAGACATATTGGCATGTGACGTCACTACGCATGCGTAAAGCGGATGTAAACGTTTACACTCGAAACATGGCGACTCGGACGATGGTGAGCAGATGCGATATAATTTTTGCATCGTATTATATACCCATAAGGCACAATGAACAATAGTAGCAGTAGGTTGAAGTGTAATTATTAACGGGCTTCGGGGGGCATCTCGTCTGATCCATCAGCTTTGAGCTATACACGTGGGAAGTACGACATCGCACGTCGTCTACTGACTGTCAGCGTCACTGTCACGGATACGCCACAGTGACCGTGTAATTGTGTTACTGTGTCTGTGTCAGTCACCCAGTCTCGGACTCACTGACACTGGCATGCAGTGTCTGACCGTGTGTGCCACTCATTAAAGGAACATGCAACCCAAAAAGTAAAAATTGCTTAAACCATTAAACAATGTTCATTGAATCATATATATGTATTATATGTATTGTACTTTTTTTTTTTATTGTATTTTATGTATACATATATGGACGTCTTGTCTGAAATAAACCTTATTATTATTATTATATCCCATATTTTGTTATTTTTTTCTGAAATGATTTGTTAACTTTTAAGGATAATTAGTGAACCTCCCTGGAGGCTGACATTTTGGACATTTCGGCTGTGGTCGTGTGACGTCACAGATCCACCACCGCTAGCGCCTCGGGTGGGCAAAACAAAACGAATTCTTCACGTACCCACTGAGTCTGAGATATATTCATCCATTTAATTAGTTAAAGAGCGTCAGCTATAAAAAAAAACGCCGTCCCTTATAATATAAACATTCATAAAGAATAGGATAAAGAATAATGATGCTCAAGTAGAGACTGCAACAAAGGAAATCGCGCAATCCATTTTGGACTTGGTTGGTTCGACGGAGCTTAATAACTTTTATTATCGCCCACTTTCATATGTAAACAAATCGTTTATCCAACTAATTATTCCAGTCGACCGTCGCGCAATGAATATTTTTACTAATCATTGATTTTTATTATAATAAAGGAAATGCATTGAATGATATTCTAGTACCCCATATATAGTATTTGCATACATTAAGGTCGTCCCTTTAGTTTAGCGAGACCCTTCTTCGCGTGCAACACCGACCCTTCGGCTTTGCTTCGGCCCCGAACTTTTCGTTCTGTGCACAAATTCAGTGGGGACAGTAGCTTCGTTCAACAGTCGTCTTTCACCCAATCCCGGCAACCTGCGTTCCATATCAACGGTGACATGGTCCTGGCAAACCATTTTCCGGTTGAAATTGAATGTTTCCACTGTATGACTCGTACCTAAATAAATATATTATATCATCTATATTGTGGAGCCATTTGATCGCCAACTCGCCCTTCGATGGCGGGCTTCGTAGATAATTTATTGGCATTTGGACAAATCTCTTTCCTTTCACGGACTCTTCTCCTGCCTTCTTTAGACATCCGCATGCTTGATATTCAAGCATTTCATTATCACAAGACTCATAAAACAACTCGATTCATGTCGCTATGCTAGTGTTTACATATTACGCTATACGCCTATATCGCTGAGGTGGTGGACCGCCTACGTCACACTCACGCATTCTCTCGCGTTAATCTTCGTGAGTTCCCCGTGAAATGGGCAACAATGGCAGCGCCCATGGTCAGTGAAAATGCACGTTTCAAGATTAATTTTATGATGTATAACATTCTTACAAAATTAAACAAAAAATACATGCGTTACAATATTCTATCATGAATGGTATGTGGGAATTGGGGGGATTTTAACGCATTTTCAATACTATGGTTGCATGTTCCTTTAAGAGTCATTCTTACTCACTGACTTCTTCTTCACGTTAAATGTCCAAAATCGTTTTGTTGACCATTCTGGCATTTTGAGTTACTCGCAATGCCAATGCAATGGCAATGCCAAGCCCAAGGCAATGGCAATGCCAATGAGTGATAGTTTTTGCATTTCCCTGAGTGAGTGGTATATTTTACTGAGGGTAAGCAGACCCTAACATTACCATTAAACAAATGCCATATCCATGATGATAGTCATATACATAGAGAACATAGTCATAGACACCGGACAGTGCTCAGAGTGGCCAACGGCAAGGGCTATTTTCCATAGCATCATAGCCATAGGCAGTGTTTTCTGAATTACACAGGCAAATTTCCCATTTGACCAAACCACCGACCAGCTAGCACCATGATTTGATGGAACTGTGAACAACAATCCAGCCTTCACAACCGCTCGACCACTTGGCAGTGTCACTATACATTACCTTGTAGTTACATATTTCTTCATCATAGGTTTCTAGTTTCAATTTCGTGTTTAGTCTTGATGCAAGAACACATCACAAGATGACAAATGTAATTTCAACACACTGTTAAAGATAGAGCTGGCACAAAAGGCAGGAATGTCTATTACAAGCCAGAAAAGGACCTACACCTAGGATATATACCTACCTACCTACGCTTAGATGTTAAATATTTTGTAATAAACACCATATGTCCTAAGTAGTGAGTATAAAGTATTCTAGTTAAATGCCTTATTAAATATCTGCCAACCAGGGCCTTATGCAGGATAAAAAAATTGCCAGTCACATTTGTGGTGGACACATGGATGTCAACTGCTAAGCCAGTTTTATTAACTGCTAAGCCAGTTTACAAATGTTCACTAAATGTGTTCTTTTTACCTGAAATGGACTACAAATACACATGTGACACCATTGACACTCATTTCTAAGGCATAACTGACAATATCTATGATTTTTGAAGATTGTGCTCCTTCATATTGTTACCTGTCCACCACCCATCCATCCATATATTTCGACCTGTCCAAATGACAGGTGGACAGGTCTCTGCATAAAGCTAAGCTGCCAGCAAATAGCTGTCTAAAGTTAAGTCAAGTTGTTTTACACTTTTGTCACATTGTCCTATTCTTTTTCTTGTTACATACAACATAAAGATATTTAGTACCAAATACACAAATGCTTGAATAATGACTACAGCATATGCCTGACATAGTTGTAAAATGTTTGGCACTAATAAAAATGGTAAACATTTGCTTTATTTTGACTTTATTTATATACAAAGACAGCTGTACATTGTGTACACGTAACATATATAATTACATTTTATTTTAGATTGGCTCTGATGAGACCGAAGATGTCACATTGAACTTTGGAGAGGAACATGAACCAAAAAAGACGTTAAGGTTTGTGTGGACATTATTTTTTTGACAAGTAAGTACCCTGGTATGTAATATAATGTAAAATACAAATAATCGTTGACCTAAATATACCCATGTGGAACTCCGCATGTAGGATCTAATAGATCTGAGACATATCCGTCAATTTTTACAAATTGCTTCCTACTCGAAAGATACTTTTAATTCAATCATTTGCTATTTCAAGCACACCATAATAATTCATCTATTTTAATTATTGTGACATGTGTATCACTATCCTGGATATTCAGATTTCATAGAGTATAATTTATTTTTGACATTCACCAACCACTTTGTTTTGATGCATGTCTCAGACATGCATCAAAACCAAGTGGTTGAAAACAAAAAACTAAATTGTCTGAGGTCGATTTCCAAGGGATTTGAGAATAGCAGAAATTATATTGTTATTTCAAGAATGCAGATGTGTAGATTGAAGCAAATGCCATTATATAAAATTGTGTTGAACAGTTAAAATGTTCATGTTTTTTAATCATTCAGTTATTCTTTGGCAATTTAAGCAGTTATTTCGACTAATTCATTTTAAGAAATACTTTTTATAGATGTATTAAGTCATGGTATACAGTGGCTAGAGCAGCAGGCTCAAACTGAGAAAACTCAGGTTTCAAACCCATACTGCTATACTGAACCTTGGGAAGGTTTGTCCACTCTAGAATACTCCAGTTCACTCAGCCACTAAACAATGACGTGTGTGTTCCCTTTGCAGACATCCCGTGGCAGTGTTTTTCCACCTATGTTTCCGCGTCCTTGCCATCCTTGCCTACTGGCTGTGTGGCTGGTTCTCCAACAGCTACATTGTCATCTTTGTCATCGTTGTCTTTCTGCTGTCGATGGACTTCTGGACTGTGAAGAATGTCACAGGTAAGCATCTTCATGGCTGTCTGCATTAGAGGTAGAAACACAGGTGACTAGGAGATTCATTCGTTAAATTATTTGTCCTCCCTCGCACTAAATCTTTCCCTCACCTAGGGGACCACCTAGTAGGTGGACATAGGGGACCACCTAGTAGGTGGACATGGTTGTTATTAAATGATTTAAATCAGAGATAGTCATACTGAATTATTGTGGATTTTTGACGTGTTAATGAACACTGTGATCACCCAGGGAGAAATTGTCATATATCATTTGCAATAGTATCAATATAAATACACACATTTGACACACAACACACTTATGTGAACACATACACGCACAAATACATATTTTGTATACTGTGTGGGTTTAATTTGCGTTGAAACGATTCTCACAAAACATATTGTACAGGTCGACTGCTTGTTGGGTTACGATGGTGGAATCAAGTCGATGAAGACGGAACAAGTAAATGGATATTCGAAAATCGCAAGGTAAGTAGTATATGGGATCAGTGTTTTCAATCAGCACACTGTTAGCTGGCACACTGTTGGATAGCATGTAGGACTTACACTCAATATATAACAGTAGCCACTACTAACTGTACAGTATCTTTTTATTAATACATTAGTAAAACATTAGTGTTGGTATGTAGTATATGTACACTTGTATCAGTAAACGTGGTATCTTATCTGAATTGCTGAAATCCACTGACCTCATTCTATATTAATTTTGTGAACCATTAGCTCCAATGTACCCATTTGCAATGCTACCCTGGAGGTATTAATTTTTCAGCAGACACTGAATTGTCAGCCATTCACCAGGTGGCACCACTGTGGCCCTCCACTGCTGCAGAAGCATTAACACCAGCATTACAATCAGAGATGGCAGAAATTAAACATTTATTGGGAATAACTTTGGAATCAAACAGCAGGTTTTGTAATAGTGATAACTACTGCCCGGGGTGCATTGTAATGTGTTACGGTGTAAGCTAGTGATCATTAACATTAAAATTCACCATCAATATAACTGCATAACCAGTTTCATGACATCAACTGTTGTTAGCGTTCTGAAGTGGTTTGGGGTGGCTGGGTTGAGGCTGTCTTTATGCTGTGTCTGACTGTTATGTCTGTGGCCAGGTTGCCTCTGGGAGTCTCATCGAGTCACAGATCTTCTGGCTCTCCCAAGTGGTCACCATCGTACTGTGGGTGGTCTTCCTACTCGGCTCACTGCTCATGTGGAACCTCACATGGATTGTAAGTACCACCGGGCAGCTGTGTACTTTGATAGCACTTCACATCAGTGACAATGTTGACGTTTCTGTCAAACATAGACAGACAGACAGAATTGTTGTACAATATGGTAAAAGTTTTTATTAGGCTTTGGCTCCAGAACTTACTTGCTACGTTAGTACTCCTCTCCATTAGCCAGTCATGGCCTAGCAGAACCAGTTTGGGCCAGTTGTAATGATTTAGATGTTTGGTTGTCATTCCCTCGGCCAACTTCATGACAAATATTATTTTAAAATAAATATAGTAGTTTAAGCTAACACATAATGCTGATAATTACATGATGTTAATTACGCTTCACAACACTGGCCCTGCTCTTAGAATTACCAGGGCACAACGTTGTTGACAGTTTATAGCGTACACTGTATATTACTTGTTTCAGATGGTCACTGGAGTGGGTATCACAATGAACGCATCAAATCTTTACGGCTACATCAGGTGTAAGATTGGCGCTGGCACAAACATGTCGTCTGCTGCCTCGAGCTTCCTCGGGAAACAAGTGCTACAATCTGTACGTACCTAAGGCATGGTCGTCATCATCATCACTGTACAGCCATGGATCTGTCTGTCTTGTTCTATCCAGTGCCAGATGGTGCCCTTCCACAGGGTGTCTAGTTCGTTTCTTCACCGTCTCGCCGGTCTGCCTTTCCTCGAGATCATTTGCCTTTGTAAGGTCACCAGGCGGTCACATGGGATGTCTCTGTTTGTCTCATGATCTGCTGATGATTCTCTGCCATCTCCGGATACATTTGATCACATCTATGACTTGTCTCTTTTATTTCCCAATTGTTTGTTTTTCTGCCTCGATGTGTGATGCTTAACACACTTCTTTCCACCAGTGTTATACACAAAATGTGCTGCTTAGACTTAAAAACTGTATAGCTAATCATCACATTCAGTGAATGAGATAACACCTGTACACTGACGTTGTCGTCACATAACACTATTGCACTCACTACCAGTAGTTTTAACCCTCACCATTTCTCCATTCACTGTGTATTTTGCGGCAGATGTTTACGAGTCAGGCTCAGACTGAAGCGACAAGTTCTACTTCTACCTACCACTGAAGCAGCCGTGGCTGCAGGCTCGGATTCAAACAGGTCATCACCAATGCAAAGGTGGCAGTGGTTGCATACTGCGGCAACAGGTGTTATATAAACATGGATGCAAACAACAATGTCTCAAGACAACATGAGAGTGTATTATGGACACTTGCATTCTGTGGATGCAGAGGGCTAGGTCAGGGGAAATGGAGGACATTGATGTCACAGATGCTGGCCAACTGTATGTCTATTTAAGGTGTATATATTACTGTATTATATATATATGAGTGTGTGTAAATGAGATGGACAGGAGTCATTAAATCTGTTGTGTTCTTAGGGGTTTGCTGGTGTCCCAATGTTATTAATGTTTTAACTGACTGGAATGTGTATTTGTAATAATGTTTTGGTTCTTAATTATGATCATGCATGACCTGCAGATCAATAACTTGAATATTTGAAAAACAAGAAAACATTCCACACTTAACAGCTGTTACTAGGTCATCTAGTTACGCTTAATGACTAGTTCTCAGTCATTTCTTCATGCATATTCTAATTTCAATAGTTTGTAAAGGTGTGAGAAAGGATTACATTTAACATTGTTTGTTGTCAAGAAAGTGTGGTTCATGCTAAATGAAGCTTTGCCAAACAAAACATTGCCAAAACTGTGCAATATTTGTTTAGTCCATTAATGTCAAACTAATGGTGTGACTGGTAAATAAAACATGCATTTTATGGTATTATGTATACTTGTTGTGTTAAATGCTCATTTTAACAATTATTAAGCTATTTATACTTATTAAACAGTTAAATAATTGAATAAAAATAAAGAAATTGTGAATTTTTAGGCAAGAACTTTAGTATAAAATAATAAATACTACACATCCTCTCCCTTTCAAGGAATTATATCTACCATACTATCAGTATCACAGTTTTACTTGGTCAGTCTATTGAACAAAAAATATTTACCCACTTCTTTGATAGGTTAGAGCATCGGACTCGCATTAATGTTTCTTGGTAGTTATTTTAAGATCTTTGATTAAATAAATTAATTCATTATTCTTTTTTTACTTTTCAGTGAGTTTACCATTTTCACGTGTTTGCTTCACTGAGAAGTGTAGAAGGTATTCCATTGAACAGCTCATTACATAAGAACTTACCTTTTATACAATTAAATTATTCAATCAACTAGTTCATTAATCAACTACAGTTCATTGAAAATAGCACTCTTTATTTACACCGTACAAAAATATTGGGATCCAGTCAACCACTTTGCACAACACACAATTCATATTATCTGCGTTACAAATATACAGGTAGTGTCATGTGATAGTTGACAAGGCTACATTGTGATGAAGATTATAATCTTCCATGTTAGACGTGGTCGCATAAGTTGCATGTGTCGCAGTAAACATATTGGTGTACTGGTGGCATTGGTAAAGTGGCGTCACTTCAAACTGATGTCAATATCCATTTTGGATCATAACAATCGCAAGTCACATCAACAAGCACTTAGCATTTAAAAAATCTAAACTGCGACATCAATTCTGGTGGGACCACCGCTAAGGCATTCATGGATGTCGACACAAATGAGCCGTAACAGCCAGATAATGACAACTCATTCAAGTCTTCACTGCATTGACGTCATCCTCTGTGTCCTCGCTGGCACTGGATGGTACCCGGTATGCATGCCAGGGATGCGGTGGTACATCGAGCTGCATTGAGAGGAGCCAGGGCTTGTAGTAGAGCATGAAGCGCCGGAAGTCACGCGTGAACTCTGAACTCTTGTAGATCTCCGCAACAGGCTGACGGTGTTCCTACAAGAAGCGGAGATTGCGTATTTCTGAGGCCAAAAAAATCAGTGAAGAATCAGTATAACCTTAATTACCCAGGCTTGACAATATACAATACAACTTTACTACCCCATTTATTTGGAGCGCTCATAGAAATACATAATAAAAATTAATAATAAAAAATACACAAATATATTATTAAAACAGTACCTAAAATGTAATCGTAATAACTATAAAATAAATAGCCTAATATATTGTTGCATCATTTTGTGTTCCATGGTAGACAATAAACATGATTTTGCTGTTTTTCACCGTCTGTCATCGTGGTAGATCACCATGACAGCACACCAAGTAAGGACAATGACATAACTAACTGTTCCCCTGAATGAAAGAAATCAATTAAACTAACTCTAGTACTAAGCTATTAAATAAGTTTTTCAGTTTATAGAAAACAACTGACACTATTCCAAAAGGATGGGCACAAGACACACGCAAAACTGAATTGGAAACTACTGATTAGATTTGTGTACATATATATATATATATATATTTACACTAGAAAATATAAATTCAACAAATTATTCCCAATAGGCAACTTTTCCAAACACTTTTCTTCCTGTTCTGTAAAACAGTATTTCAAATATAATTCCATTTCCTAACACCTGTACACCATTGCATTAAATATATTTTAATTCTACACATAGAAGTCTTTTGTTAGACATTTACATATTCAATAAGCAAAATGAATCATGCCATACCTTCTTAAAGACCATTCGTTTGGCGTGTGCGACGCTCTGCTCAATCCTCCGCAGTATGTTCTCGTTGGGTTTCACGTCGCGACGTTTCATCTCCTGGCAGAGGTCGCGTTTGTACGCAAAGTTCATCCGTGATTGGAAGATCAAGATTGAGAAGATCTCCACGTTGGGCTCATAGCCGACTTCCTGAAGTATAAAACAAGATCAGGTAAAACAATGCAAGTTTTTCACAATTGGTTTATTATGTATGATGTTTTGTTCTGTTTCGGTTATCAGCGAACTTATTCGGACAACTGCCATTATATGGCGACACTAGTCTGGTACATTGGTCCACCGGGGCTTCAACAACCAAGAAGATATATTTAATAAGATATATAATAACATTGCCACCCAGAAAATGACCTCTACAAAGCAGGTGGACAAGGAAGCATTATAGCTCATAAAAAGTCCAACCCCTTTTAAATCTATGTATATTCCGCTTTCCGTGGTGTGTAGTGATTTAATTTTTAAGTATATCATGCTACTGGCCCCTGCACAGTCAGCCGATAATCTGATCCAACAATTTACCATGCTTGTGAAAATGTACATGGTTCCTTCATGAATGAGACTTCATGTTATATAGCCATCCCAGCAGGATAGCATTAATGAGAGGCACTATGTGAAATTATGTTGCTTAAGAAATGTTTTCCGACAACACGTCGCCAAGAGGAAGTTGGTTGGTGGTTGCAGTAAGTGGCTCTAGAGGAGTACATCGGTTTATGGATGAAACAGTGACCACAACTGAAATTTGGCTGCTGTCAGTTGGTGAAAGGGCATGTAGGAAGGGAGTCGGTGTATAACGATGTACGCTGTAATGATGACCAAGTGAGATGTTTAGAGTTACGAGACTCACCTCCATGTCTCTGAGCAGCTGCAGCCCGTCCGAGCGACTCCCACAACCCATGGCAGCACAACCAAACGTGTGCAGGTTGGGGGTGAGGGCCAGCTGTGATAGCATGCTCAACACATCCTACAACACACGACACACACAGGGGGTGAGGTCCAGCTGTGACAGCATGCTCAACACATCCTACAACACACGACACACATAGGGACTACCTCAAAGAGTTTACACACACAGGAGGTGTGTCACAACACAGCGAGTACTTGTGCAACAACACACCTATAATTGAGCTAGCGTGCATGTATGTATGTATACCTACTTGCATGTGTGTGTATGTAGTGTGGTGGTGGTGGTGGTGGTGGTGGTGGGTGTGTGTGTGTGTGTGTGTGTGTGTGTGTGTGTGTGTGTGTGTGTGTGTGTGTGTGTGTGAAAAACGTTTCAAATTTACATCTTAATAACTGTCATTTACAAACACTCCTGCACTGTGTTTTCTGTGTTTATGTGTAAGTAGCACCACTGGAGTTGTAGATGTATCAGCTGGTAATGTACACATAATCCACACAATGCATCAGTATCCCGCATTAAAGCCTCTTGTCATATCATGCAGATAACATGAGAGAGTTATGCTAAAAACAAGTTGTGTTTATTTGAAAGATAATTACCACAATGACCATGTATTCAAATAATTAAATTTACGTTATTCAGATCATTATAAACTATAACAATATGTCAGAAAAATTATTCTTTTTTGTAATTTTAAGGCATCCAAATACAGTGTTCAATTATGTACTTAAGACTACATATGGTAGTGTGAATAAAAAAAAATTCTTGCTGTTGCCAAACTGTGAAACATTCAATTCAAAAGAACTGTTGTTTACGTTTACTACACTAACTCCACATCTTTATTACTTACCCTGGCTCCACTGTAATCGTCCCTGAGGTTTCGCTTGCGAATGAGCAGATTGAAGAAGTCAACATCGGGTTTGACCTCGTGGACAGACATGACAGCCAACAGGTCAGTCTCGGCGTCACGACTCGACGGGATCGCCTCCAACAGTTGGGTGAACGTCCTGATGTCAGGCGTCACATCGTCCTTCCTCATGTGACTCAGGAAGCCTGGCATTCCACCAATCAGAGCCAGCCGCTTGGTGGGCGTGTCAAGGTCATTCAACGACATGATGCTCTGGAACCTTCCCCGAGGATTGAGGATGTTTGGTATGGCCATGTCGAGTATAGACATTCCAGACAATGGTTGCTCCCTGTCCAGGGAGTTTGCAGATAGCACTGCTGGGATCTGTTCCTTGGTCAACTGCCCCGAGGCTGGCTTGGGACTCGGCTGTGTTACGGGCTTCACCTTGCTGTCGTACTGCCACCAGTATTTGTGTTCCTTGTCCTTCTCCTTACCCTTGTCTTCATCTGCAACTTCATCAGACTCATCCTGTGCATCAACCATCTTTATCGTCACTGTGTCTCGGATGTGTTTCTCGTCTTCTCCCAGTACCTTGTATCCATCATGTTTAGAAATATTGATCGAGGTGTCTTCATGGGAAGCACTGACTGCTGCGATAACTTCACGATGGGGAGCATCGATTGCAGGCTTCTTCCGAATGAGCTCCTGGGCAAACTCGATGCTGCCAATGCCACAGTCGCGTACGGCACGCAGGAGCAGATTGTACTGGTGGATCTGTGGACTGACTTTCTTCTGGCGCATTCTCCGCCAAACCTGGCAAAACAATTCAATTTGATTAAGCTGATCAACAAGGCCGTACATGAACACAACATAACGTTTTCTATGCCTGGCATCAAGTACAAGGTACGTGTCACTAATTGTCTACACTGCATGTCAGCTTTAACAATATCTGGTAGATGCTCCATCAATACAATCATATGAAGTAAAAATTCATAAACTATGGGAAAATCATCCTATAAAAATATCTCAAAACAAATAATGTCTCAAAACAGTGCTCAAGACAGAGCTGGCACAAGAGGCAGGAACGCCTAATACAAGCCAGAATAGAACCTGTTAAGACCTGTAATATGTTTGATAACTTCACCATTTTAAAATACTCACAAAATATTTTAATGTTATGACATTATATGCATATTTTATGTTTCGATGTAGGCTCTTATATTTACCAAAGCAGACATCCACATGTGTCTACCGCTTATGAAACTAAATTAATATAAAGCCGCTAGAAAATATCAACTAACAAATAACGTGATTTGTCTGAATGAATTATTTTACTTTTATATTGCATAGTTTAGCACGTTTCACGACACGTATCGAATCATTACAGCCTGAATCATATTCACCTCAATGGCATGTTTCAGGCCGGCCTCACAGTCTGAGATACATGCCATGAGTAGGAAGCTGAACGTCTCCGCATTCGGTTTCAATCCTGCGTTCAGCATCTCGTCCATAAGAACAAACGCCTGCTGAATGTCGCCACACACACCGTACGCCTTAATCATCGCATGAGACGTGGTTGTGTTTGGCTCGTAGCCTTTCTCCAGCATCAAGTCGTGGAGGTGTTTGGCCCGTTTCAATCCGTCCTCCTTCCAAGGAGAGTTACTGCAGGCGTTGAACAGTGCCGTGTATGTTGGGTCCTCAGGCTCAAGTCCAAACTTCTTCATCTGCCAAACAGGAAACAGGTGACATGACGTGGGAGGCCTGTGTATTACTGTTGGATTGACTTTATACAAAAAATATTGGTTTAGTTATTGATCATGTAAACATCTTGGCTCGGCTACATATTAGATTAGACTGTCAAGTATGTGTTACATTTGTTATGTACAGGAGGACATTTTGGCTGACATAACATAAAATAACATAAAAAACCAATATTGGTTCAGCCGTCTACATGAAATGTTGGTTGGACTGTGTACAACAACTGTTGCATGGGTTATTTATATACGATTGTTAGAATGCACATAAGTCAAGAGATGATCACGTTGGTGTACAACAAATGTTGGTCAGGTTATGAGCACCAAATGCTGTTTGAGTTGTTTGTAAGTGGTGCCTTACAGGATGAGAGAGAGGTAGTCAGGTGTGCCTTTTTCTCCACAATATTTAAGATTTCATCAGTTGTATTGGAAAGCAATTGTGTACAATGAATTAGCAAGTAATAACTTTCAAAATATCACATTTATCTTTAATGTATCTCTGGCCTATAAACTAATACCAACACTCATGCATAGTAAATACATGCACGATATGCAAATGTAAAAAAAGAACATCGTTGCTATGGAGACCGAAAAACCTTCCATTTCAAAAGGAGTGGCCTGTTTTTATAGTACAATAATGAATTACCTTTATAGATACATTTCAAATAAATTATTCTCTACATTTTAATTATTAAATTTTAAATTATATATTATTTCAATCTATTTTAACAAATATATTTTGCATGTTTTATGTACCTATTTCAATCTCTATGATTGCCCAGAGTGAAATTAAACTATTATTATTATTATGTTATGTTAAAAATTAAATATGTTGTATTGTACCGACAGCCCAAATATTTTTTAATGAAACATGTTTTTGTTGGTGAAATGTAATACTTCATGACAAATCAATTGTTTACCCTCATAATGGTCGGCATGAATGGTGAAAGCAATATTGACTGTGCGGTCTGTGCCAAATTGATATTTGTAGCTCCCCCATAGGGTAACAACTTCCCTCAGAATTATACAAACTCCCTATTCGGGAATTTGTATGACAATGCAGAGATTGAAATGACAGTGGAGTAATTATAAATTTATTACAAACGTTGAACAGTTCTAAAGTTTGTCCTGCTTCATTAAAACATAGTTGGGTTTTAGTAACTTATAAATAATAGATGTCATTTATATTAAATAACATCACTGCACAATAAAATAAATATAAAACAGGATGCTCACCACCTTTGGTGTAGTCTTGGCTCCATGGAGATTTTATTATCTGGCTACTAAACACAAAATGGAACAAAATTTGGGGAATTATTTAACTTACCCGATTAAACAACTGGAAAGTCTTCTTTGTGTATCCCACTCTGCCGAGAACTCCGATGAGCACAGTGAAGACGTATCTGTTTGGCTCGACACGATCTTCTTTCAACATCGTGGTCTCAAACATATCAATTGCCTCGTATATCTGTAGCATAATAAAACATGTCATGTGAACACTGATCTGAAACCAAGTTATACAATGAGACAAAAAAAAAACACTGGACACATAAGGCAATTTTTTTAATATCCCTTGTCCCTTTGGTGGCTGTCTAAGTTTAGATCTTGTACAATGCCTGACCATCACGAATTAGACCTGAATGGAAGACCAGAGGATTAGAGCAGTTATTACCACTGTCTCTGCCGACAGCAACAGAGACTGTATATATCTGTAAATTAAATATGAAATGAAAAGTAACTGAGTTAGTGTAATTAGACCCAGCCCAGATTGCATCCATTCAACGTGACCTATGGCCACCTATACAACCAGAAACCATCCTGTTACCTTGCCGTCCCTTGCAAGTTTCTCAATCTGTCTGCCGTACCAGTCTGGTGCGTGCCTGCGGTTGACGGGAGACAGGCGCTGGTAGGGATGCTCGGACTCATCCACCTCCCCCGCATCATCCCTGTACCTGGAAACACCCAGAACCAGGCAGGCGGTCAATCCCAACTGTCATCCCTGTATCTGTATACACCCAACACATGACACATGACCAATCACATTCTATAACTGACATTAAATTTCATCTCTGGAAGGAATTTATATAAACTTTCAAAAAGTTATTTGCATTTGTAATTTAACTGGTTATGTTCAAATATGTACATCAGAAATGAGCAATGAACTTAACTTTTTCGAGGGACAGATTCCCCCCACAATTTCTATTGCAAACATTTCAACCAATTTGTTAACTCTCATACAAGTGTGTTAACAACTTCGCAAGGTTAACCAGTAATCTCTTATCAACATCATTACATTTAATTATTGTCATGTAACACTGAGGTGGGTTAAGGTGAATCATAGGTTTAGTTACTTACACAACTGGATCTGCATCGATCAACTCAATATTGTCTTCCTTGCCATCTGATAACGTGCCAAAGATATCTGCTTCAGAAATCTCACTGTCTCTCTGACTGTCTCCATCATGCAAAACACCATCCCACTCTTGGGCTGAGGAAGAAAGCATCTCTGTATTTCCAACATTCTCCAAAGGCTTACCAGATCTTCCCTCGACTACTTTTGATCTGTGGAGTTTGCGTTCCTTTGAAAGTGTTTCTACTTTCTCCCTGATTATTCCGAATCTATCTGCCTCACTTTCAGCTTGCACCACCTTTTTGAGTGCTTTTGTCTCACTTACTACAGCAGCTGAATCGAGGACCCTTGAATGAAGTTTCTTTAGTCTGAACTTTTTATTCACAGAAGGTTCAACAGAGTTGTGTTTTTGGCTGTCTGCTGAGGAGGCACTGTTCAAGTCTGGAGCTGTGACAGTTGTCGCTCTGTCCAGAGAGTCAGTCACTGTGGACAAACACTTTGTACACCCAACTAAAGCCTTTTGACATATTGGCAGATCTGTGCCACGACACATTTGTTGAATGATGTGATGCAAGGAAGCTGGTGTGGTTCTCCATAACACTCTGGACTTCATCCATAAACGTGGGGATCTAAGACATGACGCCATCGTTCTGGTGCTGTAAGTTACCTGTAACAAAAATGTGTTAAAGTACATACAAACGTTTACAATTACACGTCTCTACCTTGACAGACAAACAGTTATTGAC